>BGPR01015829.1:5392-35883 GCA_013235015.1 Araneus ventricosus | reverse complement strand
TGCTGCATCCCGCGATTTGAGCGAGTTGGAAGTGCCTTTTTTTATGCTGCATCCCGAGATTTTCGCAAGATAAAGGGTTTATTTAGTACTTTTAAGACGTTGAATCATATTATACTAATAAATCCCTGTGTGTAAATAACAATTTGCTTGGTTCAACGGTATTTGAACATGTTTTAAAACATTGTATCTAAATAGTAATTCAAAAAAATTATGCAGTCAGAGGGTTAAACGTGAAATACACTCTGAGTTTCATAAACCGTTTGTGCACTATTCTTTCACTACAGAATTGTATCCGTAAGCAGCTTTTTTTTTTCGCGGCTTGAAAAGCATTCTTGCTTTTGCACTAGTAAAAAAGCATTAAATGCCCACAATGCACTTTTTCTTTCTCTATATTTGCTCTGTGACCAAATAAATACAATTAAACAAATGTTGGTGATAATTAAACACAAATATCGATCAAAGCACCACTTTTCAGAAATTATCTAATTTCGGAGGTTGATAACAGCAATTCAATAATTTCCCTACAGTGATCAGCGCTAGCTAGGCCGCGGTGTCCTAGTGGTAAGTTATGGCCTCGGAGCCGGAGGGTTCCAGGTTCGAAACCTACTGTTCGATTCTACTGAAGATCCGTCGTGTATTAGGCCTGTTTCACGTTAAAAAATACGTGGAGGGTCAAACGTCCTCCCGCTAGTATGGTGCAGAAGTTTGGAGAAGTCGTCAGGTGTCGTCCTCGTCATCTGACCGCGGTCCAAATTTAATAGGTCCGTCCCAAAATAGCCCCGTGGTGCTTCAAAACGGGACGTTAATATAACTAAAACAAAACTAAAGTGATCAGCTATTGGAAACTTTCCGAATAACCCATAAATAATATGAACGAACTATTGCGTTCGATGGTGGTGACCGATTACTAGTTCTGACTGCTGAAATCTTAACACTATCGTGGTAAATAAAAGACGTCAACCATCTGGCCTTATGCGAGAGTGGGACACATTTGCAGGCCAGACGGTCGTTATCAATCAGACATTATTATTTTGTAACATAATGTTCTAAGTTCCGTAAGATAATGTTCTAAGTTCCGTAACATAATGTTCCAAGTTCCGTAACATAATGTTCCAAGTTCCGTAACATAATATTCTAAGTTCCGTAAGATAATGGTAGGAAATCGAGTATGTAACATATCTTCCATTCTTTGGAAGAAACGGCAATCAGTGGCGTAGCGACTGGGGGACAAGGTGGGGGTATACTATACATGCCCCAGGCGCCAATCTTAGGGGTCGGCATGGGGTCAAAACATTACTGCGCTGATGTCACTTTCTGAAGCAAAATATGATGATGAAATGTGAAAATACAGTCGGACCTCTATTTAACGAAGTCGCTAAATCCCGAAAAAAAATTCGTTATATGGAAAATTCGTTAAATAGAGATTCACCTTTTAAAATACTTTAAACTACACAAAACCGATTTTAAATTCATTATTAAAAAAGTAATGAATCGCACCTTTATTTTGTAAATTAATATCTATTTGTTTTATATATTTTACCCATCAAAAAGAAATCTGTAAGGAAAACAAGAATAAAACAAAACATTGTCCGGGAATACACTGTATTTTCAATTTAAAAAATAATTTTATATTAAAATTAATGAATTTTAGCATTTCATCATACGATGGTTTGTTGATTTCTGCATCATGATCATTTCCATCTTCATCGCAATTCATCGCTGTATTGTTTTTATTTTTCACACTGTCCACTTCAAAACTGCCTCATCCACATCTTCATAGACACATGCTTTTAAACGTTTTGAACAAGAATTCGATGAATCTTAATTTTGTATCTTATCACGATTTTTTTATTATGGTTGATAAGCTGTTTGGAGGAATACCAAATTTTAAAGCAATATCTTTCTTTTTCACGTCTTTATCCACCTCACGAAAAATTGAATTTTTTTCTTTGATGCTCAAGCACTTTCGCTTTGACATTTTCCAGCTTCAAGGTCAGTGATCCACATAAAATGTGTTAAAAGAAAGAAGAAGTTTGAAATGTTTAGAAATATTTTGAGGAATAGGGAGAAAAAAATATTGGATCAGAAGAAAAAGTTCGTTAAACAGAGAATGCACTTCGCTATATGCAGGTTATTTTACGAAGAAATTCGCAAAATGTTCTTGGTTCCAAGAAAAAGTTCGGAAAATAGAGAAATTCGCAAAATAGAGGTTCGTTAAAAAGAGGTCCAACTGTATTACCATTCTCCGGGTGCCATTTACACTTGCTAAGCCATTGATGATGACTGGGGTAAAAAAAGTCATTATTCTCCTGGCTTCATTTACCCTCCCTCCGCCACTAACGATTGTAAGAAAATGTTAGTGTGTTTATAGAGCTTAAAAACAATCAACTAGAAAAATTAGAATAAATTTTAAAAAATAAAAAAATAACTTAAACTTTAAAATGAGAACAGTTTTTTAAACGATAAAATTTAGTTAATAAAATTTAAACAGTGTTTAAATCGCACGCAATTGTAGCTGCAAAGAAACATCAATGGAAATCAATGTCATTCAAAGAAAGCCAAAAAACACAGATAAACTCAGAGGGAATCGGAGAAAAAAAAACAAGGAACCCATTCTAGTCCATTTTTTCAAGGGCTGAGGACTTTATTCGAAATGGATTCAAAATAATAATTGGGAAATTTGTCTGTAAGGAGTTTGCATTACGCCAAATGTAGCTTCTCTTAGCCCGAAATTTCCCAAAGAAAGACAAAGGAGACCTGTACATCAAAAAGCATTATTTTAAAAGAAAGAGGAAAAACAAACACAAACATATAAAACGCTAATAAGATTGATTTGAAAATATTAGCCATCTGGCTTTTAAAAGTAGCCATCATAAAAATAAACTTACCTCATGACCAGAATAGAGAAAAAAGAGAAAAAAAAAATGTCCTACGCTATCACAATTCCACGCTAACTTTCTTTTAAAAAGAGGAATCAGCAAAATTTTTAAAGAAACACTAGTACCATGGCGCCATCTATATTCGGAAAAAAAAACAGAAGGAGTAAAAACATGAATTTTTAGGGAATGGATCTATTTAGACATATTAATAAACATATGTCACTTTCTAAAGTCAAATACGATCAAGGGGCGAAAAAATGCTATGCTTTGAGAGCTATTCGCACAAATTAAGCCATTGAGGATGATTGGTGAAGGGGGAGGGGCGAAAAAGTTATATTATGACCCGAGAGCCATTTGCCGTCACTACACCACTGGCACTAATTAAACAGGCTCTATCTGTACTCATTCTTCCGTAATAAAACATGGTCGAAACTTTTTGAACGTAGTCTGCTGATAAAAGAATATGGCAAATTTTATCTATCTAGCTCATTGAATTTTTGAGTTATCGTGTTCACATGCACACAGACGGGCAGACGCACAGACTACTCTTAGACAGATTTCCTCTAACATTTGACAGAATTCTACAATTTTGTTGTAATTTCTGCAAACCAAATTTCATACACCTAGCTCGTTGCGGTTTTGAGTTAAAGTGTTCACAGACGGACTGACGTGCAGGCCTAACTCCAAAATAGTATTTTTCGGACTCGGGACGAATCCTTTTTCTTTAAAAAACCTCATGCATTTTTGACACCAAATTGGCTTGTTTCTTTCCGCGACTGGGCTTGCATATAGAGTTATTACTTTCAATGCACTAGTGAAGCTACTAGGTTCCCGCTCCCGCTGCTAGCGAAGCAGTAGGATTGTTCTTTTTTTAAGTTAAAAATATCTACCCGATGCTCCATTCAGATGCCGAAGACGTCACGACGTCTGTTATAATTTTCCATTACAAAGACCGTTGCAGCTTTATCAAAGAAATTCTTCACATTCAAAGGAAACAACAGAAAACTAGTCAAGATGAAAAAGACGCCAAGTGGTATGATTACAACGGATCCAGGGAATTTCAAAACGCGGAGATTCATCGAAACCTCAAGGTGAAATTTTTTAACGACCTGTAATTTTTCTTATTTCTATACATTGTATGCGAGAAACTAAAAATGCTGCTTCAAGAATAGTGTCCCCTACTGAAAATTTTGGTTTTGGGTATCAGTTCTTTCCTATAATTTGTATAGTAATATTACAATGTTTGTTAGCTGATGTGATATTTCCTGCTTATGCTCTATCTGCAAGCAAAAGAAATACGTCTATGCTTTTGCGTTTCTCTCTTGAATCATCTCCCAGCTATTAACAGCATCTGTTTTCTGCTGCGACGTTTTTATTAGTTAATCGCTGAGAAAAATAAATTTTACTAAATTAATACTAAATTTTTAATGAGATTTCATTGTTGATTTTAAAACTTTAATATTCTCTTCAGACATTAAAGTCGAGACAGCTGCCAAGAAGCGGCTAAATGAGCAGAGACATGATTTCTACCAAGCTGGGATTTACAAAATGGTCCTGAGATGTGATTAAAGCCCCAATTGATTTGGAAACTTTGTGGAAAAGCTATGTGTTGGTACCCATCTTGCATCCAATTTTTATTTTAAGCAGCTATTAATATATATAATAAGCCAGAGATTGAAGTAACACGGTCACGTGGTTCGGTTTGGCTACGTGCCAAACAGACTCAGACGATCTGTCTAAGCCTATAAATTAGCATATACTGTTTTCAATCTTTGGTGGTTTAAGTTTCCCTTCTTTTTATTATTTATGCTGCTTAACCCGCGCGCAGTAAAAGAAATTCCGGTATCCGTTTAGATTCATTATAGTATTCAGCGGAAGATCGTCGTACATCTTTAATTCAACAACGGATAAGTATCTTTAAATTTCTTGCTAATTCAATTTGTGGTGCTTTAATCACTATTTGTTATCTTTAATGTATTTTACTAATTGGTTTGAAAGTTCTGATTTGAGTGTTGGTAAACGAGTTCTTTTTTCAAGCTATTAAAAATAGTTCTTTCTTAAGGTTTGAATTTGATTTTGCATTATTTTAATTAAAAGTGTTCTTTCTTAATATTTGAATTTGTGGCGCATTCTATTGCAAAAAGTAACTTGAAAGTTTTTCACTAATTGCTTTTAATTAGTTCTAATCTGAGTGTTGGTAAAATAGAGTTACCTGATTTACTGCGAATCACTATTTGAATTTGTGGTGCATTCTATTGCAAAAAGTATATTTAAAGTTTCACTAATTGCTTTTAATTAGTTCTCATCTGAGTGTTCGTAAAAATGAGCTATAGTTCATAGAGTTCCGGAGTCTTATATTTTTTACTTTTAATGTTCATATATATTTGCATCTAAATTTTACTACAAATTACAATTTTTTCATTTCCTGAGCACTTCGCCAATGTGTATTAGATTTTCTTCTCCAAATTTTGTCGGTAAATCTGTGACAATCCGATCTAAGATATTGTTGGCGAGCTAAAAGACTGTCTTAGACGGGCACGAATCTTCTAGTTATTTTATAACTTTCTATTCGCATCGTAACCGTTTCGTCTGAACTGCCTACGCACGGAAAAAGGGAAATCATAGTCAGTAAAAACAAACAGTGAGAGAAAAATTGATTACAAAATCCCAACTTTACAAACACGAATTAAATCAAGTAGCTTAAAAGATATAAAACAACTATTTATCCATCACCTACAAGAATTTTTTCTAAATTTTATCTGAATGCTGCCAGAATACATTTTAGGCAATATCCACTCACATTCATTTTACGTTTTCTGTTAAGTTAGTTGTTTCAATTTTTCTCTTTTGCCAAGATTTAATTGTAGCATCTTAGATTTGAAATATGATAGTTTTCAATGATTTCTCATTCATTGAAACATGTTTGCTGTTGATGCTACTAATAAGAAGTTAAATTCGGCTGCTTGAATCTTGATATCACCATTTTACTCAAAATCGCCATAAGGTGGCGCCACTAGTAAGGATTCGAAAATAGTTATAATAGATTACTTACTAATCTATTATAACTAACCTATTTATATTAATATTTAAGTTAATCAATTATCTAATTTTCTGCTGTTCAGTCTTTAATTTATGATTCATTATTATAAATATTTTTCTCAAATTGACTACCAGAATGCACCACGAGTATGAATCAAATTTTAACTGCGTTAATCGTAAAACTCAGAAAATATTAAAATAGTGTATTGTCACTTAGAACACACAATTGTTCAATTTTCAAAACAGTGGAAAGTGAGAGAAAAATATTCAATTACAATGTTCCATCTTTACAAACTTATAAAAGTGTGCAATTAAGAAAAAGAGCCGTTCCATACTTTCATGCTAGAGAGCTACAAATGGTTTGGCTGGCATATTTGCTCCTGTGAAAGTGTTTTAGAGCTTATTTTTCAGTTCTGAAAATTTTAGACCTTTAGCTAGTCAGAAAATGGGACAAGATTTAACTCAACTGATGAAAGCAAATTTTTCATAATGCCGATATTTCTTATCCCTTTCCTGCTTTAGTACAAGCCGGCTCTGGGCTCTGCGGACAGTAGCGCCGCCAAGCGGGAGCGAGGAAAAGTGTTTCTGATGCAGGAAAACAGCGCCATCTAGTCAATACAAATGTAACTTTAATAACATATATTGATAATATAGTTGGCGAGATTAGGCTCAGAAATAAAGGTAGGGTGCTGTCTTTAATTGAACTATTTATTAAACTCTAATTTTTATCGATAAATTTTCTTTTCGAACATAGAAAGCAGGGTCTTTAAACAGCATTCCTATATGAACAAAACTTTTAATTTATAAGAAAATCTTAAATCGCTGAAAATTTCATTACAACAGTCCACCAAATTTAAAAAAGAAATCTGCAAAATTATGGACAATAAGCTAAGACAGATGAACAAATTAACTATAAAAACTGTTGATCAACATTTAACGGCATACTGTTTTTTTTTTTTTTTTCTTCAAATATTAGTCCCTTTTACGATTCGGTATTGGTGGAAATTTTTTTCGGCGGATCTTATTGAATTTCGAGGATTTTCCAAATGAATCATAATGAATCTAATCTAAAGACATACTCTAATGACTCAACCCTCTAAAAGACCGTTTTTTTCTAGTAATGGCATATTAAAATATTTTTGGAACTGAGATTAATTTAAGAAAAAAATATTACCTTTTTTCGGTGGGAAGTTCAACCGTCCACTGGATAACATTGAGCTGCTCAGTGCTTCTTATTTCTTTTTATGTTGCATTTCGCAATATTTTAAAGATATATTTATAAATACTACAATATAAAAAAAGGAATTGCAAGTTTGCAATATTTTTTATTCATAGATGACTCCTAAATTAACAATTTTTATATATTTCTTTCCATGAAATTATTTCTTGTAGTTTCTGAAGCCTTTCAAAGATGGCAGCACCAGTCAAAAATGATAAAATCGTTTATCACGGACATTTAAAAGTAATTGAATTTGAATGTAAGCATATTTTTTCCATGGTCTGAGAAAGGGTTAACCAACATTTTAACAATTTTTTGCATATAAATGTCTGTAAATGGTTAATTTATTTTAAAATTCGCTACATAATATATTGGGAAATGTTTTAATAATTATCATGAATTTTTTTCTCTCATCAATTTCCATATATGATTCAAATTTCAATATTTTGCTATTCTTAAATGTGACATTAGAAATTTTTTCAGCTAAATTTTGAATCACCACAATTGAAATTTCAGGTTTTAGTTTGGAATTCGTAGAAATTTCCAAAATATTTATTCAAGTTATTTTCATATTTATTATTTAAATGTTTTTCTGTTTAAATGAGATTAGTTACAATTTAAACTATCAGAAATTTAATGATAATATTAGTTAATTTAATTACGGTATTTCAATGTAGCAATTAAATTAAAATTAATTCATTGATTGATATCTATATACAGTGAAAATAGTAACACGAAAACGCTTAACTTGAAAAATCGGTTAACATGAAATAAAACTGAGGTTACGCTTACTCGCTTAACAAGAAAACGATTTCTTTTCTCGGACGAACAAAATATACCTGCTCTTAGCAGTCACATTCTCATCCAGATTTTTTTGCTTTTTTTCTTCTGTAGAATGTGTTTCGTTTCTGAAATCGGTAAATTTGTGTTTAAATCAGTGAATTTAGCGTCAAAATCGGTAAATTTGTGTTTAAATCAGTGAATTTAGTGTCAAAATCGATAAATTTGTGTTCAAATTAGTGAATTTAGTGCTGAAATCAGTGAATTTAGTGTCGAAATCTGTAACTTTGTGTTTATATCAGTGAATTTAGTGTCAAAATCGGTGAATTTCGTATTTTTGGTATTTTAAATAAATTAATTTTTTTACGTGCACAGTAGCAGTGCAATTGGGATGAAAACAAATCACTATTTCTTTTAAAATCCAGATGAAACTGCTTCAGGCAATTGATCAAAAACGGGAGTTGAAAGCAGCCCAAAAAATATCCGACTTTTTTCCAAAAAAATTTTTTTACGTGTTTTTTTTTATTAAATATGTATAATGAGTTGAAAGGAAATAGTGTATATAATATGATGTGTTGGGCAATGTAGGTCCGTCAAGTTATGATGCAAATAATCAACTCGGCGGCTATAAACAACATCTTTATTCACATAAGCAAAAGCGACGTTGGCGTCTAAAACAAAACAAGAAATGATTCGAAACTAAATTGTTGCAGAACTGCGCATCTATTTGTAGTCACATTAACCCGATCTCGTCAGTTCATTTCTCTGTCTGAAGTCACAGCGCCACAGGCAATATATATTTATAGATTTTTCAGTGTTTGTGCCTACAAGTGTAAATTTTAGCAGGAAATCAAATTAATAAAATTTGACGACATTGGTGAGGTTTTTTCGGATACATCGTTTAACATGAAGAAATATTTCGTTTTCCTCATTTTCATGTTAAACATTTCTCATTGCATCCTATTAGCACAAAGATATTACAGGATTTTTTTTACTGTGTTGTTTGACATTTTGAATGCTGTCCAATATCGTGAAGATATCGTAGCAATATTGCTTCTTGTGCTATTTAGGAAACTTGAAAGATTTCAATCAAAAAATAAATCAAAATCCCCTCGTACTTAAATAGTTTTGAAAGTTGCATTTTGCACCGGTAGATGGCGTTACTATGGAGAGAACCTGGACTTTTGCCAGGACTTCGGTTAAGTAAAATTTAAACAGAATTAGATTTCTCTGTCTACTCTCCTATTTAATTTCGTTTGTTTCCTGTTTGTAAAGATGGAATTTTACTATCGAATTTCCACTCATTTTCTGATGTGCTATAGTTTTGCCATGTTGTACACTTGTGTCTTGTCAATTACAATACTCTGATTAACTATTGATCTAAACTCAATTATCTGTAAAATGATCAATTTATTTGATTTTGTTTCGGAACGGTGGCGCCATCTGGTAGTAAAATTGATAAAAAAAAGATTTCCAGATTCCTTAATCTTTATAACAATGAATTACAAATCAAGAATTAAAAACAAATAATAATTAAAATAAAAAAATCTTACTTTCAGTTCTTTGATAAAAGCATGCGTTTTAATTACTTTTCCGCATACGAAGTATACAAAGAGAAAGTATTGCAATCGTCAAAAAATTCGAACTCGAGATTTTGATGAACCTTGTATTAGACCTCCCTGAGTCTGAAAAACTCAATTTTGGAATTATGTGTGTCTGAACACGATAACTTGAAAATAATTAGAGCTAGAGGGACGAAATTTGTTATATGGTCTTTAAACATAATTTACAAAATTAGTAGATTTCTATCAAATTTTGAACAAAATCAGTCCACGGTAAATCTGTCTGGCTGTCTGTTTGTGTTCATATAAGCACGATAACTCAAAAGCTTAAATAGTTAGATAGATAAACATAATGTTACACAGTTTTATCATCAGGAATATAGGTCCATATATATGAAAAAAAAGACGCGACCGCTGGGCAAATTTTTTCCCACATTTGTTAGGAAATGACGTGTGTTACTGCCGTTCGGTGTATTTCCTTCTCCTCCGTGTTAGGGTGTATGCGTGAAAGTTTAGGGGAGACCACTCCCTCTGGTTTTCAGTTAAACTTAACCATGGGGAACTCGATTGAGCAAACAATACAATCATTATTTTTTAATCCCTTGATGATCCCTCAATCTAGTTAACTTAAATCCGTATGTCATGTGGTTAATTAGGTATTTTTTTTAAATCTGGCGTCTGCATTCCCATTTCATTCCATATAAATGGGAATGCCTATCTGTATACGACATCCGGTTTTAAATATCCTCACGTTAATGTGGTGTGGAAGTTTGAAGATTGCAATACCAGTTAGGGTCTTGTCATCTGACAACGGTGCAGCATTATGAGATCCTTTTTGAAAATGAATGTTATCTAGCTTCAATAAATTAAGTCTCATTTAGATGTTAATAACTAAATTACAATTTTAACGCTACAAATTCATAATAAGCATTTGTTTAATAATTTTTTTCCCACTTAGTGATGATTGGAAAAGAAACCACTGGAATATGTAGAAAGAACGTTTGATTTGAATTGGAAATATATAACAAGAGTAACATCTCTTTTTCAGTAAAAGAATTTTGAAAAGTATTACTACTTTTTGAAAACCAGTGAAGAAAACGCCTATTTTTCATTAGCTTTTAACGAGGTTGAAAAGAAATCAGCATTTGTTTTGTATATGACGTAAATTTCAGTTGTTTTGAAGCATATGCATTTTACGATAATTAATCATTCTACCATTAACGAAAAGTGAATGAACCACTGCTTGACAATAGATTTTTTTCGTGAATATTAGAAAAAAAATTAAGAGTTCATCGACTCGAAAATTCCGCTTTAATAGCCGATTTAAGACTAAAAGATACTGAAATACACACTAACACCACATTTAAAATGACGAGGTCCGTCCAAAAATTTTAAGAAAATCTATTCAGTAGTTCGGATTTCTATAGCTTTCAAGCAATTTATGAATTTTCATTGTTATCTATATAGAAATTTTTAAAATTTTTTTTAGAGATTTCCAAACATTTAAGTTTTAACGTGATAGTATTTGTGCATAGAATACTACCGGTGAATGACGTCATGCGAGATGCCTGTTGCAAGAATCGTTCAAAACGTTCTGTAGGGCTTCCAGAGCTTCCAAATTTGGCACGTAGTTACTTCTTGGGTAGTAGATGCTCATTAAGAAATAGTTTTTAACATTTTAATTAGATGTTTAATGAAAAATTAATCGATATGTTCAAGTTTTTCTCTGTAACTTGGAGCATATTATCTTATCGCACAAAAGCTGTTTCGCACCACTTTAAGATTTAAAAAGTTTGCTTTCAGAGATATCATTGTTATTTCCGTACATTTTTTTAAAATTTTAATAAATTGGAAAAATATTTTTAAGTATATTTTATAATACTTTCATTGTTTTAGTGACTGCGTTCATATAGAGGCGCGTTGCAACGATATTCAATACATTTTTCTGTGTGCGCATTACCGTTGATACAGTTAAAAGTAAATTTTTAAATCTAATATGAAGATATAGAACATTATCATGAATCGAACCTAAATCATTATCCATATTAGAACTCCGATGGCGAGTGGCACTTTGAAAAAGTTCGCCATTCCAGTTCTCTTCCACTTTTTCCATTTTATTTATTTTATCTTAATGTGTTTTAATTTTAATTAAAGCATGGTTTTTGTTGTTTGAGTGTTGGTTAGTTAATTTCAGATAATATTGATGATGCAATAAATGGATGCTGCTGTGTTGGCGTGCAAAAGGTATTTTGTTATCACTATTGTTTACTTCTTCTGTATTTTCTTTTTTGTAATTAATTATCATGCTACGATGCTTCTGACTGGAGGTTTCATTCTCCTTTAACTTTTTGTAAAAATCAAATATTGTTTTCGAAATTGTTGGTTTCCAACTAAGTTGGTGCGAGCAATTAAGAAGTGAAAGTCTCCTTCTTTCGTTCAACAACTTCTTCTGCGTCAGAATGGTCGAACAGAACCTTTCCTACGATGCACCTTTCCTGATCCCTGAAACTGCTCATACCAATGCTTAATGGAATTCTTACTTGGAGACCGACAATTTCGATACTCTAAGCGAAAACGATTTTGAACAGTTACAATTGATTTGCTTTCGAGAAACCAGAGACGTGCCTGCTGCTGCACGGTAGCCATTTTGACACTTGCGTTGGGAATCCCCCGCTTCAGCACCGTTATCTATCTGAAAGAAACTTTTCAGCTATTCTCTTATTTCTAGAAAAAAGCAGTTGCTACATTATAGGGCTTTTTTTTATTAATTTTTGAAATGGGTTCAATAGTTTATGACTACCCTGTATTTTAAGTTTTTTAACTCAAGAGCTTCTTGTGAAAAGATGCTGTTACTGTTTTACCGTTTCGATTTCTTTCGAAATTTAAAGAGTGGAATAAAAATTGATACAAACTGAAAATTAAAACAAACTATTGCGGGAAATTCAAGCTTTAAATTTGCTCTAAAGTGTTTAAATAGCTTATTTAAAAGATTTACATTTATATTTGGATTCATTTTATTCATATTTTTCTTTCTTATGATTTTAAATTTTATCAGCGCAAAATCAACAAGCTGGAACGATTTTAGAATTAAAATTTCCTAATTAACTAAATTAGATAGTTAAATAAGCATGAAAAATTAGTGAAATGGGCATAAAAACCTTTTTCCAGATCATCACATTTAAAGTAGTGAGGCAGGTTTTTAACTTACCTATTAGATAAAATACTTTTTTTTTGCAAATATTTTTATTATTAATTGTTTTATTTCGTTTTGAGTGTGTTTTAAGCGCTTGTTTCAAAATTAATAACTTATTACACGCAATTTTTATGTTAGATATTCTATAGAAATTATTAGCCGTAGTTTGATTATTGTTAATAATAAATATTTCCAACACTTGCTACGAAATGCTAATACTACTAACAAAATAATAATTAAATGCTAATGCTCAAGCATTATTAATGAATATTTTTATAAATTTAATTATTTACAAATCAATGTGTTTTCTTCTATAATAGATTAATCTGTGATGTCGGATGAATATGTACTCTAAGCTGTTGAATATCTACATTAGAAAAAGGAAAGAGAGAGAATGCTAGGAATGTACCGCTTTGATGATAAAAAAAAAGAAAGAAACTCGCCGAAGAAATAAATCAAATTATGTGTGGAATCTTAAAAGGATTTTATTTATTTTTCGAATTTTTTTTTCATTTCTTGAAGAATTTGATTTTCTTTCACTCACATGGAATTTATTCGACAAAAAATTTTCTCGCTTAGTATTTGGAAGCAAAGGGCAATGCCAGTTATTGGATGAGTATTCAGAACAATTTCACTCATTTAAAATATATATGTTTTCGAATTAAATATCTATTAATAATAAAAGCGAGTGTTTGTGTGTGTTGGCGCTTTATAGGGAAAATTGTTTGAACCAGAATTATCAGATTTTGCAGAAACATGCTTTGAAGGATGGGTATATGCACATATGAACGATTTTTTAAAAACTTTATTAAAATTTAAATTAATTAAAAATTAAGCTAAATTTCGACATTTTTCCACGATGATTTCTAAAATTATTATAATACAAAAAAAAGATTTTTACTCACAAATTTTCAGTAATCAAAATATTATTTTTTTCAATGATACCAGTTCACTTGCTGTAAAATTTTTCTTTCATTTTAATAATAAAAAAACATTTTTTAAGTTTATTTTACAACAATGCTTTTCATTGTCAGAATGAAATTCAAATCGTTTTTATAGTTTCAACAAATATATTGTCCTTGAATTTTCTTCCATTGTTGATAACCAAGGTATGAAGATTCGGCTTATTTTTTGCATATTCAGCAACTTTCTTTTTGATTATATTAGTTAGATTTTAATGTTTATAAAAATTTTAAGTTTAAAGTTAGTTTGCTTGGCGATTTCCATTAATATCAAGCTAAATATAAAAAATTTAAATGAAATTTTTTGCAACAAATCATCAAAGGCAACTAGTGTTAAAATATTTTTCTTCAGCTACTTTTTTCAAAATTCTGACGGTTTTTGGAATTCTTAAATTACTTTTCTTTGGGTCCTAAATTTTATAATTTTTTTTACACAGGACAACGCATTAGAAAATCAGTGTTTCGAACCGATACAATGTCGTTCGTGCATATTTTTCACCTTGATGCTTTTCTATTTTGTGGCGATGTATTTTAATTAATATGTGTGGAGTCTTCAAATTTTCTCTTCATTTTTCACAAAATAAAGGAATCTCACGAGAAGTTTGATAAAAAAAACCAAGCATAATACAGGGTGAACCGAAAGCCCTTGACATATTTCAAAATTGAATAATAAATCAAACAATTGTGATATCAATGCGCGGTTTTCACTAAGTTGCATTACGCGACATAAAGTTTTTTTAGCATTAGCTTAGTAAGATTAGCTTCCAATCTGTCATTGTATGTAAGTATGACGACTCCAGTGGAAAGACCAAACTGCGTCGGTTGGTACTTTGAAACAAAGTCGATTATTTGAGTTCAAAGAAAGTTTCGTATTATGTTTCATAAAGCTGCAACTTGTCGAAACAGCATTTTGTCACGGCACCGAAGATTTTTAGAGATTTGAAGCTTGTTGGGCAGACTAAGAAGCGGTGGGTCATAGATGATGATACTGAACAAATCCGCCAAATGTTTATTCGCAGTCCTACATGGTCAACACGAAGTATTTTACTGGAATTAGGAATTACACAAACAATATCACGTTGATAATGTTTTGCGGTGAAGACATTTTTTAAAATTAAATTTCTGATTTATTAACAGTTTTTTTTAGGGCAAAAAAAAACTTTAAGCCGCGTAATGCTATTTAGGGAAAACTGCACACTTATATCAGAATTTTTTGATTTTTTTAATTAAATTTTGAAATGTGTCAAGGACTTTTGGTTCATCCTGTATTTCTCCAAAATCGAAGATCCTTAATCTACATTTCAACACAAACCTCATTTTTATAAATCTACCTCAATCACTCAAACGTATGGATTTAAGATAGTAATCATTGCTGTTCTTTAGGCCGTCAAGCTACTTATTCTGTCTTTTTTTAAAGCTATTTATTATTTTTCTGAAGAGAAAAATAATAATAATAACATAATGTCACCAAAAATAAGCTCGACTTCAAAATCGAAGAAAAATTCACAAAATACTGATTATATAAAAATGAGGGCTACAATTTTTAGAGAGAAAGAGGAAGCGTTTGTTACGAGTTCAGGTCTAATAGTTGGACGTTGTAGTTTAATTTCGTCAATTGTGATGTTATTTATATGCCGAAAATGATATTAACTCTTTAAACCCGAGGTGACTTTTCTTTTCTAGCTCCTTTAAAACCGACCTTTTTGGAGGAAGCGACATGAATTGGACTCTCCCAATCTGAGTGGTCATTTACCCCACGCACTGCTATAGTTTTCCCTTAAGGCACACGGAAATGGGCTGTGGTTGGCAAGGGTGATTGGACCTCCTACCGCGCTTATCTCCTAAGCGATCTCGGAAGCTCACCTCCCCTCAAAAGAAGCCAACCACCTCTGACCGGCCTTCTCCGCTGTTAAGGGAAAATTTTTAGACCGCCCTGGACCGCCTCGCGCGGTGTCAGAGGGTAAATATATACGAGCTATATGGAGAGATTTAAAAAAGAATGTGTGAAGATCGATCGACTCATCTTGTATTTGTAAGTCAGAAAGGTTGATATGAACATCTGCAAGGATAAAACGGCTTTAAATTTTCTGAAAGAAGTTTCGGAATTAATGAAAAAGTGAATTTTTAATATGAACACGTCAAGCTAAAGAGAAAAAGAAGTTACTATTTTAATGCATCTGAGAAAATATGAGTTCAATTTAGCAGCAAACATATCAGAACTTGAAAAGTGGACATCCATACTTTTATTGAGATTGTTTAAATTTATGGAAGTTTTATATATAATTTTTTTGTCAACTGTCGTGATCCAGATATAACACAAACTGAAACTACTGTCGAACTCCCGTATGTCGAATATCTCTACACATAGAACCTCTATTTATATCTTTCAGAATCCTTGGATTTTCAATAGAAAAACAGTTTCTATATATCGAATAAAATTTCTTTATATCAAACAAAAATGTCCTCATAAAAATTATGTACACCTATTACAGTCAAAAAGCGCCCATGGGTTTTATTCATAAGAAGGAATATAAATTAAATAAGAAAAAATAACTGTTCCATCGATTTTTATTGCAATAGAAAATGAAGTAGGTTTATAACGAAAAACAATAAAAACTTGACGGTGAGTCATATGTTATTCTTAGCTTGTCTCCTACGAACTCTTCTCCCGAGAGCGAAATTTTTTACTTAAAATTCACCTTAGCTTTAGATTTCTTGTAGGGAACACAGTCCCTAAACGGAAACTTTAAGTTTCAAAGAGAAGTTCAGTTTAATAAAAATGAAAAATTCTGTATGCGAACATATATAATTTTAGTACATTGTAAAGTAGTTTACAAATTACATACATATTTGTAAATTTTAAAATAAAAATCTTTCGTAATTGACGTCTTATTCATTCCTAAAATAAGAGCTAATAATACTTGTTTTCAGTAAGAAAGCGATGAAAAATTTGTATTACGTATTTCTGTATATAAAATTTTTTTCCCCAAGAGCCTCCCTGTTCGATATAGAGAAATACGACTATATTTGCTTCTGCTAACCAAATATAGTATAGTAGCGATGTGAAAATGCACTTTCTTAGGTACCCCAAGTGCCTTTTGTATTGCAGCAAAACAGCATAGACACGTGTGATTCCAAGTTAATGCAACTCAGAAGTATGACGGAACCACCTGTCTAAGTACCATCCACCATCAACCAGTCCATTTATTCCCGCGTCTTCTACTCCTGCTTTTGCCCCCTTCGTCCATTACGGTGGTAGGTTACACATAATTGAAGCCACGGATCACTGAAGCTTTTCTGATTCGTGCAGTTCTTCAGGAAGGAAGCAGGAGATCGCTCTACAGCGCCCTGTTTGCACTTGCAGGAAAAAGAAATCGTTTTCTAGTGGGGTCTAAAAGCATTTCTGTAGATGGGTTTCTGTTTTCTCTTTTCTTGACGATTCGCGGCACGAGTCTCGTCCGTGTTATACCAAGGTCGGATTTCACTGCGACCGTAACTGGACACTTGTCTGCACAAAAAGAAACGGCGAGATTCGAACAGCGGAAGGAAGAGGAATATCAAGACACCGCACGAAATGTGACATTTTAAAGATGGCATTACAAAAATCTGTACCCAAGAATCAGACGAATGTAAGACACACTATGCCAAATTTTCGGGAGAGAGTAAAAGCCGAAAATAATTTATTAGTCGCCTGTCAGGATTTATACTCTTACCCCAGCAGCACAAAGATATTTCTCAAACTGTACGATATTGAACAATATTATATAATATTTTACAATACCATGCAATATTATATAATATCGATCAATATTATACAGGGTGTCCGCACTTATCGTGATCAATAGCTAATTTCTAAACCGTTAGAGATAGACATATAGTTCCAATTGGAAAAATGCTTTAAATGAAGGGGAAAAATTATAATATATGTTTTTCGAGTCACTAAATATATTTCTGAAAAAAAATACGAATTCTAACTTTTTATACGGTCCCTCTGTCCTATCAGTCATATTTATTAAAATATTATTGACATTCTAACATTTTAAACAAAAAAGTTCCACTCTTCTGCGACTAAAACTGAGCGAGTTCTAGAACTTCGAATTTCATGATTTTTAACCAATCAGCGGCCTCGTCGATCAAGTTATGTGCATTGATTGGTGGATCGTCTTCAAGACGACTATTTGAATGGTGTAAAGTGGTGCAAGTCGGCGATATTCAAAGCTCCGTAACTCGGTCAGTTTTAGTCGCAGAAGAGTAGGAATTTTTTGTTTAAAATATTAGAGTGACAAAAAAACTTTTACTAAATATGACTGATAGGACCGGAGGACCGTATAAAAAGTTAGAATTCGTAACTTTTACAGGAATATATTTAGAGACCCAAAAGAAAATATATTATAATTCTTCCCTTCATTTAAAGCATTTTTTCAAATGGAGCTATATGTCTGTCTCTAGCAGTTTAGAAATTAGCTATTGGATCACGATAAGTGTGGACACATTGTATAATATAATTAAATCAAGGGAACGTCAGTGGATTGCCCTGTAGTAGTGTATCGGCTTTCTCATGCTGACTTAGACCACTTTACACCATTTCAATAGCCGCCTCGAAGACCATCCACTAATCAGTGGGTAACATTTACACGTCGAGGTCGCTGATTCGTTTAAAATTAGGAATTTCAAAGCTCCATAACTCGGTTAGTTTTAGTTGCAGAAGAATGGAACTTTTTTGTTTAAAATATTAGAGTGCCAGAAATATTTTACTAAATATGACTGATAGGACCGGGTGACCGTATAAAAAGTTAGAATTCGTAACTTTTTCAGGAATATGTTTAGGGACTCACAAAACATATATTATAATTCTTCCCTTCATTTAAAGCATTTTTTCAATTGGAACTATATGTCTATCTCTAACGGTTTAGAAATTAGCTATTGTGCACGATAAGTGTGGACACCCTGTATAATATCGATCAATATTGTAAAATATCGTATAACATGTTGTGCTATCTGGGTATAGCCCTAGTCATTATAAAAGGAGAGTCCCAGTAGGGGCATCACGAGTATGTGAATGAGAAGCCGCCGGTAAGTAAGAAGGGTCTCCCTTTCCTAGTGAGTACAATAATGGTTGGGGCTTGCGCTCTGCCGGTGATAGTGAGTGCCTCCTACGGGAGGAGTCCGGTGACGGCCGTCACTCAGATGCAGCGGACGGCTTCGAGCCAGGCAGAAGAGATTTCGATATGAATTATAAAAGGAGAGTTGTTAGCAGACTTATGTTGCTATGCTTAAGGGGACATGCGACTCTTAAACCTCGAAAAAATGTTGGAAAACTGTCAAATTCGATACATTATATCTCTGAAACAATGCAATTCGCAGACTCACTTTTTTCTAGAAAAATATCTGCTCTTTCTCTTATAGCACACACTTTTTCAAACTTTTATATTGATATGTATTTTTTGAGAGAGTAATAAATATGGGTATTATTTTTAGAGAAAAATGAGATAGTCACCTTGCGCGCATGATTACGGATAAAATATTGGTCTAAACACAATATTTTGGTTATTTAAGTATTCCAAACAGTCTGTTTAAGAAATTTACCCTCAATTTATTAACATTTAAATTTAATTTCTATTTTATATAACAATTTAAAATAAAAATGTTGTTAAAAACTTTTTAAATTTCGACTTTTCTAACCCTCCCAAAAATTTTTTTGGAGAAAATATGTACAAAAATGTGGTTCAATTTGTAGAACATAGCACAATACATATTCAGTAAACATTTTATGTTAACATATTCAATAGTTCTTGAGATATTGTGCGCGCAATATCAAAAAAACACATTTTGAGACATAGCGCTTTCAAAATATGGCCATATTCAATGTTTACGCTGAGTAGCTGTTGCATTTTCCTTCATAACTTTCATAATTATAAGAATTTTAACGCGGATTGTTTTAAATTATTCAGAAAAGATAGGGAAATAATATATATATATATATTTCATAAAATCGAAAATTTTCGAGGTAAGGTTATGTGCGTAAGGTAAGATTCTGCGTACAAAACTGTAATAACCTGAAAAACGATATTTTTGGACTTAATCGTTGAGTGCGTCTGTATCTCGGTATAGAAATGTGAATTTAGTAGGGAATTCTTATATTTCAGTAGAGGTATAATCTCTTGAAGATTTGCTATTTGGTTTAAGAACGATATCATTCAAAATGATTTCCCCGGTTACAAACGGTTGTAAGTACAGGGTTGTTATAATTAAAGCTTGCCTATTCATAAGGCCTTAGAGCCGGTTCTACGACTCCAAACGGAACAAAATTTTACTAGTACGCAGTACATGTGATGAGCTCTGTGAAAACCGAGAGAAAAAAAAAGTTAAAATTTTTGCCTGCAAGTGGAGCTGCGCCAATATTTGAAGTGAGTTTTGCAGATATTTTGTTAAATAAAACGAGGGAAATTAATTCCATGGTTGTTAAAGTTAAATTCGCTAATTCAGATAAAATAAACCACAGATAAATTCACTAAAAATAAACCACAGAAATCTTTAGTCTAATTATGTTAACGTCCCGTTTTGTAGCAACACGCGGGCTATTTTGAAACGGAACTCGTCGTTTTGAACCGTTGTCAGATGACGAGGACGACAACTGAGCCGGCACCGCCCTCTCCAAACGTCAACCCCCCCCCAGCGGGGGACGTCTGAATTCCTACGTATGCTTTAACGTGTAACAGGCCCAATACAGGGCGGATCTTCAGTGGAATCGGATTTCGAAATTGGAGTCCTCCGGCTCAGATGTAAACACTTTACTACTAGACCACCGCGGCCTACAGAAACCTTCAGATATCTTGACGAAATTAGAACTTCTTTTGTTTTCACAGAGCGCACCACCTGCACTACATTCTAATGAAATTTTGTTTCCTTTGAAGCCATAGAACCGCTTCTGAAGCTTTCCGTGTAGTCGAAATTTAATTATAACAACCATGTACGGATTAATAATGATGTAAACCGGCTCTGGAGCTTTCTGTGTAGTCGAAATTTAATTATAACAATCCTTTACTGATGAATAATGATGTAAACCGGCTCTGGAGCTTTCTGTGTAGTCGAAATTGAATTATAACAAACTTGTACGGATTAATAATGATGTAAACCGGCTCTGGAGCTTTCTGTGTAGTCGAAATTGAATTATAACAACCCTGTACGGATTAATAATGATGTAAACCGGCTCTGGAGCTTTATGTGTAGTCGAAATTGAATTATAACAAACTTGTACGTATTAATAATGATGTAAACCGGCTCTGGAGCTTTCTGTGTAGTCGAAATTTAATTATAACAACTATGTACGGATGAATAACGATGTAAACCGGCTCTGGAGCTATTTCTGGTCGAAATTTAATTATAACAACCCTGTACTGATAATAATGATGTAAACCGGTTCTGGATCTTCCTGTGTAGTCGAAATTTAATTATAACAACCCTGTAGTAATTAAATTAATTATTGTACTTGTAAGATTTATTGGAAGTAAGCAGAAGAAAGTTCAAAGGTTCGTTCATTGTGGAGAAAATACAGTAAATTGAAAGCCAACACATGCGCGTTGTCATTAGAAAAAAATCGGAGATACAGTATAGAGCTGTGTTTTTTTGTCACCGAAATTGTGGATCTATTTCAAATTTTGGTTCCAATTGGATGTAAAGAAAAGTTAACAATATTCACTTTTAGCATTTTCATTTTTTTAAGCATATTCATTTTTTCTATTGCTTTTCGAAGCACAGAAAACGTCCTGTTGTGCGGTTATACGAGAAATCCGACAGGCGAATACTTTCGCTGGTTTGTGTTGAAGCTTAAAATTTAAGAGATATCACAGACTTTAGTTCACGCTGGTCCATGAGTAGAAAGAGCAGTTTAAACTCAATGTTCTTGAAATATTTCAGATTAAATAACTTTTTCATAAAACAGATTCATATAAGAGATTCATAAAACATGCATAAAGCAGGGAGAAGAAAAAAGACAATGTTCCTGAAATATTTCCGATTAAATACCTTTTATACAATCTATTCCACATACCATGCTCATGAAAAAACACTTGAGGATCACGTACTGCATAAAAGATTCATAAAATATGCATAAAGCAGGCTGGTACATGAGCAGAAAGAGAAAAACAAATACAATGTTCTTGAAATATTTCAGAATACATACCTTTTACAATCTCTATTCCACATACCATGCTCAAGAAATCTCGAAGAGCGCGAACTGCAAAAGAAATTCATAAAACATGCATAAAGCATGCTGGTTCATGAGTAGGAAAAGTTGAACAAACACGATGTTCTTGAAATGATTCAGGTATGTTATACAATATTTATTTTGTATAACATCTTCAAGAAACTGTGGAGAACACGAACTGCATTAGGAATTTAAATGTATGCAACACAAACAATATTCCTGACGAGATAGCTGGTTGCCAAAAGCGGTGGTTCATAATAAAGATTTTTTTCGGTGTCATAAATATATTCTAAAATATGGCGGAATTAGTGCACAAAGGCGAAGTCAATAAACTGAATGAAAGCTTAACCATTTGCTATTATTGTACGTTCATTTTTAACCCGTTATCTGCCATGGCCCCCTTTATGGGAAGCTTGTTTTCTGATTATTTTCACCTAAATAGTGTAATTTTCAGCTTTGATTGTTGCATCTGAATGTTGAGTTGACTGCTATAAAAGGTACAAATCCAATAAAAATCATTTTTCTAATTAAAAAGATAATCATTTCTAATTAAAAGTTGATTAATTAGTTTAATTAAAAATTTAGAAATAGAGTGTTCTTTCATATTTCATTCATGTTATAATATAAATGTAATTTATTTTTGAAACAATGAAATAATAGAGATTGGGCAGATAATGGGTTAAAATGCTAAGATATAAAAGAATCTGATACATTGAATTCACATCTTAGACTTGAAGTTATATATTTGAAACATAAATAAATCATTTTCGTACAATAAAGAAAGCGTAGAATGCTAAAGTGTTTTCAATGCACGCATAACTGATTTATTTCGCACCAAAATAAAACAGGAAACGATTTTCACATTTTTACGGTTTTTCGCTCACTTTATATGTTTGAAGATGCATCCAAGAGTGCTTGTGATTCATAGTGCATTTTGTTTCTTGAATAACTTTCTTTTCAGCAGTAAAATATCGACGGATAATCTATTAACTTTTTTTTCGTTTCCTTTTGCAACCCATTTGTTACGACCATAACAAAAAATTTTAAAGAAAATATTCTTTATTTAAATCCATAAAATAGATTCGGGATGTCCTATATTATAGTCTAGCTTTACGGAGAACGAAATTCGGGGCTGTGAGTGATCTGAACATGGAATTTAAAGCGCTTTTATTTTATTTTATGACTAGAACTTGTAGATATGAATAATGCTCTATAGTCACACCGATTGCAAAGATGTAAATGCATTTAATTCTTGAATAAATTGCTTAAGAATTCGGAAAAAGCTTTGCGGTTTAAATCCTTTTTCAAATACTATTTGATTTGGCTGAAGAACAATACGTTAAATAAAACAAAATAAAGTTGAGTAGTTTATATATTCAGTGAAGAATGAGAAAAATATCCAAAGATGGTGCAGCTGTAAATTTATATTTTTTATTTATTGTTAACCTATTTTTACACACTTTTATTCAACTTGACTTATTTCAAATTTATAAAGATGAGAATTTTGAAATTAATTTTTCATTCACTTCCTAATATGCCAGAATTCTGAAATTTCTTATTGTAGTCTATTCACGATGGCTATATACTATCTTTACATTTTCAGAACCTAATTATCAGTTAATCGATTAATTCAATTAAATTTTGATTCCATGCGCATGGCGCCATCTAGTATGCGATTTGAGAAAAGACTGATTTCAAAATTCTATAGTCTTTGCAACAATAAATTAAAAATATTAAACTTAAGAGTAGAAAATAATTAAAATAAAAAAATCTGTTGTAAGTAGCCTTATTAAAGTATGTTTTTTAAAAACTGCTTTTCTTTTGGAGTATTGTAGTCAAAGATTGCATTTAATCCGAGCAAAAGCTCTAATATGTTTGCTGACTGCTAATTAAACTGCATTTCACCCACGTATAAAGGGCGGTCATAAATTATTGGACCCGTTTCAAAAATTAATGAAAAAAAATGACTAATAATGTTATTTTTTTAAATGAGGGCCCATTTTAAATTTTTTTTCATATAGATCACGTGCAGATTACGGTGGTCTAGGGGCACGCAAATTATTGGAAGTCATTTTGAAAGCCATTATCTTCAAAACTTTTAATTTTAAAAGAAAAATAAAAGTATGTATTTGTAGGGAATTTTACGCTCCTTAATTTGTTAATTCACATGTAGTGTCAAAATTCAAGAAAAATTAATAAATATATTCAAGAAAAACTAATAAAGGAAAACCTGAAAACGTTCATCGGCTTCTGACGATCGGTAGCCATTGCGTATGGAAATATCTCGCTGTAGCAAATTTAGAACGCCGTATTGGTACGCCACCTATCTGAAAAAGACTTTTTTTTATTTGATATCTCATTTGAAAACTCCCCCGCAGTTGTAACATTATTAGTTTTTTTATTAATTTTTTTAAATGGGTCCAATAATTTATGACCACCCTGTATATATACAGTGGTCATACAATGACTCCTAATGGTCATTTACCAAGGAACATTTAATGAGGAAGATAAGTGATTTTGCTTACAAAATATAATACAAAGAAAGGATGGATATGAAACCCCCAGATGGTTCTTTAGGTGATGGCACGATGCATTACGTAGGATAAACAGAAATGGATCTCCACTCCGTGCCCAAGAATCCGAGATGATATGAATGATTATAGTCGCAACGTTAACACGGGGATTGAGGGTAGACTCCTAATGCTCATTTTCGGATTCGCTCCCCCGCAGGAGGTACCTCCCTTCATATGAGAGGAGGCAACTCAATTCCACACCGTTACTACACAATAGGTGTGCAAAGAATCCGCTTTCTTAATCCATTAACGCCCAAATTAATTTAAAAGCACAGACTTCAATAAATTTCCATTAAATTACGTTTAAAACACCAAGGCTAAGTTAACTCTGAGGTTAAATCAAAATTGGAGGAAAAAAAATTTCTTCTGGGTTTTCTTTTTTAGAAAAAAAATTTAAAAATTGGCAAAAATTCATTTTTAAAACTTTTTTTCCATAAATGGTAAAGATTTTTGAAATACAGTAAAATATCAAAAAATAAAAATCGCTTTCTATTTCCTTTCATTACCGGAAAAATAAGTGAAAAGAAAAATAAAAAAATTTATAATGGCGACACTTTGACTTCAAAATCTGGCTAACTAGTAGTTTATACCAGCTGAAAACTGATTAGGAGTTTGGTAATACATTGACTTTATAGCAAAAGCAAAAAAGAAACGATGAATTGCTTTCGGTTCAGCCACGGAAATGAAATGTAGCTGTCCTATAAAGAGGGCGCTGGGCGCTAACGGGTTAACCGGCGTTTTGTCATCCGGGTAGTATCTTGAAATCATTTTTTTTCCTCAAACTCACTTCGTGGTCACACCATTGGTGTGAAATCAAAATTTATTTTATTAATCGATTAGAGTTATTAATATAAGACCTGTTCTATTAAAAACCACAATTTCAAGAAGAATTGTAAAAGCTAAATCACAACTCATACGATAGAAGGCACCAGAAGTCCCATTCATGATACGCCATGATCAGCGCCCCCTTTTTTTCCAACGAAAACGAGAGATCGCTGAAATAACGTTGAAGATTACAGATAATCGACTTCTCTCTTAAGCCAAGTAATGTAGCTTTTCGCCGTTAACTAAACTTAACAATGATGCCCGGATAACTATGTTCCCTCCCCTTTTTATTTTGAAACTAGCTGTTACCCGCGACTTCGTTCGCGAAGAATTTGAATTATTCTTTTTTTTAATTCACGAATGTAAATGTTTTGTTGCATTTTGAAAGGGGAAAGGAAAAGTTCTGACGGTTGATAATACTTAATTGGACGGCTGACAGGAGTGCACTGTACATGTATGCTGATATAGTTATGTAAATTGTTTACTTATGATGATATACTTTTGTATACCACGTTATTTGCACGGATGTAGAGGTTGTGTGGGCTGTACACACGTGAACAGGCCACATATAGTATATGGTTTTTCCAAATGTACGCCTGCCACTGTGTGTCATTGCGCAGTCTCGGTATATCGAGGTTACGTATTAGTAGTACTGGCACACCGACTATCATTCTAGGCTTGTCGGCAGGTGCCCCTGACAATTGCAAGATCTTGATTAGCTCTACAGAATATGATGCTCCTTGTTAATGCCCATTACCGTATCTACAGAAGGATATTCTGTAATATTCACTGTGAAAATTAAACAAAACATCGAGAGAATAATTCATTAACGTCATTGGATCACTGTGTAATCGTATTAAAAGCTGTAAATGCTACCACAACAGGAAACCGGAAGTGTAAAGTCTCCTTTGTTATTTATGGTCAAAGAAAGCAATATTTTCTTTTATTAATTTTAACACTGGCAAAAGCCCGCGCGCGAAACAGTAATTTGGCTTGAATTTATTTCTATAAGAATGAAAAGTATTGTTAGAAATTACGTTAAAAACTATTTTTAAACCTTTATAGCAATCGGAGAAAACATTTCATCGCAATGGAATTAATAGCATTAAAACGATCATTTTCTGGTCTTTAAAATGGCATAAATATAATTGTTGTCTAATAAAGATTTCAGAAGTTATTGGCAAAAAACATCTAAGCATTAGGCTTAAAAGCGGCTAATGTTCGTTATTTAATTAAATATCTTAAGAACTAATTAACTCTGAAAGTTGAAAATAACACCTTTGACCTAAAAATATGCTCTAGAATGCCGTGTGTAAATTTCATGTCGCTACCGTTCACCGTTTAGGGGGAGTTCTTGTGATCGACCGACAGGCAGACAGATACATGCAAATTCTGCCTTATTTTATGGATACTTATAAATATAAGCAAAATTTTCAGAAATAAAGGTAAATTAGTTCAAAGTCTAACCATTTCCTAGCAAATGAGTAGCTATAAATTTGCGTTATTTCAAAATCGTCTGCACGTAAAATTTAAAATATTAATAAAAATTGAATGAAAAATGTCACAGAAATAAAATTGGTATCATTGAAAAGGTAAAATTTTTATCTTTAAGATGGTATAAATATAATTTGTATCGGACAATTTGTTTCGAAGTTACAGCGGAAAAAAGGATTACGTGATAGTTGATTTTAAAAATCATTTATTCCGCATGTTTTCGCATTCCTAAAGTATCACGTGACAGTTCATTGAAAAATAAAAATCTTCATCGCGAATCGCGGAGTCAATGGGCTTTCTTTGTTAACTATTTTTAATCTGTAGTCAAAAATAATTAATTTAACGTGATTTCACCTAGCCTATGTCCGTTCTTGGGTTTAAAGCTACAACTCTGCCAATTTTCATCCAAATCGGTTTGGTAGTTTGGTCGTGAAAGCTTAACAAACAGACAGACAGACAGACAGACTTTCGCATTTATTATATTATTAAGGATTCTCTAACCTAATTAACCATGTTTAGTTTAATGAATATCCATCTACCATGAGCAGATTTAGTTTGAAGTAAAGATATCATCATGTTTTACCCTAACTTCTTTTTCTGTGTTTCTATTGTAAATATCTTTCCCCCTGTAAAACTCTCCCTTTAATTGTTTAAATAAAGTGGTATTTATTCTAAATGAAGCCGCCTCATTATTTAATATCCTTGTTTATCCTGAAATAAACCATTTAATTGAATGCAAACAAATCCCCCATACTTATCGGAACCATTAACCACCAAAAGGGAAAAAGGGAATTTTGTCACAGTTAAGATAAATCCCACATTAATGTAGAAAAACGATTGCAGGGGAATAAATCATGGCTGTAGCACCCATAATTATGTAGAAAATTGTTATGATGACTGCCTGAGCCGCCAATTCTATAGGAAAGGGTGGGTGGTTAAATCCCAAACCCTCCTACAGGTAAAAATACTTCATCTAAGGAACACTCTAGGGGAAAATGCACCAAAGATAAAGGAGAAGAAACAGCAGTTAAAACTAAATTATTTATTTATAAAATATAATATGAGGAAGGTATTTACACGTATGATTACAGTTAACTCTCGATATCTCGAAATCGAAGGGACCTGGAAAAAAATTCGAGATAGCGAGTTTTCGAGATAACGAGGTTACTCTCCCAAGCATTAAAAATTACACATAACTACAAGGTAAGGAATATATTGTAAAATCTTTTATCCAGATAGAGTTAAATGTCTGAATACAGCAATAATTCCCATATTAATTCATAGCAGTGATATTAATTTACAAAGAAGTATAAAAATTTTTAAACAGAATGTATTTGTAATAAATTACTACTACTTAGAATTTCTTTAAAAAGTTCAGCATAGTGACCTGGCGACACCTCTTTTCAAATTACTTCTCTACTAAGTTTTCAATCCAAAAAATAGCTGCGAAATCCTCTTTTTCCACGTTTTCTGAACATTCCATGAACATGATGTGAACAGCATCTTTAGCCTGAGCCGCAGTAATGTTGGTGTCTGCTGGAACATCCACCTCTTCCTCATCACTCGAAGGCGAAGAAATTGTTTGAGAAAAGATCTCATCATCAGACCACACACTTGAAAATCGGAGACGAATTCCGTAAATTTTTCAAACGTTGTCGTTTTAGGAAGGTTGAAGATTTTTGAAACCTTCTCCCATTCTTCATACTGGTGTGTTTCTGTGTGTGGAGTTCCTGCTCCTCATTTGATTCACTTTCCACACTAGAAAAACCAGCTTTTTCAAAACAGTTTTGGATTTTCTTTTGTGTATCGTTCATCCAGGCTCTGTCTGCCATCCTCATAGAGTCAAGCATATTAAACGGATTCATTTTCTGTTTCCTATCGATTGAATCCACAAACTTTTTTACAATTTCCTTCCTGAAAAAAACTTTAAAACTTTTTATTATTCTCTGATCTAGAGGTTGCAGCTTGGAAGTCGTGTTAGTGGGAGGAAAACCACCTTTACTGCCTTCATTTCAGGTATAAGGCTGTGAGCCGTGCAGTTATCAATGGATAAAACAATTTTACTCTTCTCTTTACACATTTACTTATTTATTTGTTTTAACCACTTTGAGAAAAATTCACTCGTCATCCAAGCTTTTTTATTTGATTTATAATGAAATGGAAAAGACTTAATGCCTTTAAAGCACCTTGAGATTCTAGATTTTCCAATCATCAATGGTTTAAGCTTCTTATTCCACTCAATGTTGGTAGCTAAAAGTAACGTTACTCGCTCTTAACTTTGTTTTCCTCCATGGCAGGTTTCTCCTTGGAAAACTGCAGTTTTGTCTAGCAATGCGTTGAAGAAAAGCCCAGTCTCATCAGCATTGAATATTCTTTCAGAAGATCATTAAGAGTTTTTATCCATTCCGAACAAAGCTCATCACTCACTGATTGGCTTTCAGCACACAATTTTCGAAAAACAATGTTATGACGGTTTTTAAAGATTTTCAGCCATCCATTGCTGCTTTTGAAGTCTTTGTGCCCCAGCTTCTGTGGAATTTGTTCCGCTTTTTCTTTGAACTCATTGCCTCCAATAGGCAAATTACAATATATGCGTTGTTTAAACCATTTTATGAGGCATTCTTCTAATTCAGGATCTCAATTCGAATATTCTTCATAGATCTTTTTTCAGTTCAAAACGCTTTTTAATTTTCTCTCTGTCCTTTATTATTCGATATTTTTTATAAACTCGATGCTGGAATTTTAAAATCCTTGGCGATTTGTCCTTTCTTCCCGCCTTTATCAACAGCTTCGAAAATCTCGATCTTTTTCTTTACTGTAAACACATTCTACTTTCGTTTAACACTTACTTTTTTTTGTCTCCATGGCACCACCTTCCATTTTTGCAACTCGAACTGGCAATTCACACAGTTTCGAATCGCAACTACACCCCACAAACGTTTTTCGCAGACTTATTTAACACGTGTAGTCAAGTTTGTTGAACCTGTTACATAAACACAACAGCTAATAGGCTTGCGTAACTAATTGGTGAGAATGACACTCATTGGATGTAGCAGATACTATGCGACCTTGAATATCCAACTGGGTGTAAAGGGAGTGGTATTGTCCATTTTGCAGCAAATTCTGCGAAGCATCCCCTACGTGAGATCTTCTGACTAAAGAGCGATTTTCAAGGAAAAAAAATATTTCTGGCTACGAAAAAAATTCGACATATCAAGGTTTTGAGTGAAAACTCTTCGAGATAGGAATTGAAATTAACATTAGGAGAAATACGAAATTTCAAGGGGAAAAATATTTTTTCGAGATATCAAGGTTTTCGAGATATCGAGAGTTCACTGTATTTACATATTAGACAAGAGAGATTTAGGGTTTGTTAGTTACCTAGTTAAATATCAACTTACACCACGTTTAAAAGGTTAGTTAGCAGCCATTGCCCATCGCCGCCGTGCTAACAGGGAAGAGACCCCGTAGCTGCTTACGCTCACCAATCTACGGCATGACCGTTCTTCTTGATTTCAATAAGTCATCTCCCTGGATTCAATCATTACACTCGGTTTTTTAAAGGAGAAACACCCACGCATCACGTGATTAGCACGGAGAGACCGCGTGATCGTTATCTCTCGATATCTTTCCGCTGACACAACAATTATTCAAATGAGCTTGCACGGAAAGTGAAAGAATATTATTAGGAAGGGATTAAACTTACGCTTTTCAGCTAGACTGGAAAAAATACAGTTCCTACATTAATTTCTGAAAATA
>BGPR01015828.1:0-35884 GCA_013235015.1 Araneus ventricosus | reverse complement strand
TTAACTAAACAAATAAATTCTAATATATATATATATATATATATATATTGTCAATAGCACATTTATTTCCTTCTGCAATAAATTTGGATGAATGAAAACAAAAACTGATAATTTCTATTGGATATGAACTAATGAAAAATGTCAATCAAACTATTACAAACATTCCCATCATTTACAACTTAAAAACTGTACTATAATATAATATGTATGTTGTTTTGAATAATCTCTTTGTTAGGTTTACATTTGTAAGACATCTTTCGATGCATAATGTTCACACTTTCTTAAGTGCTACATCCATACTTTCATAAAAATCATCTTATTATATTACACAGCTACTCTTATGATAAAAATTTGTTTCTGTTTGTAAAATCACAATTTTTATACTGCAAGATAGAAAATTCTATGACATTATGGAAAATAATTGCAACAATATTGATAAGCAAGGCAAGAAAAAAGCTAATCTAAAGTAAATTAGTCAGTTGTAAAAAATTATTACATATACATGAATTTTATTACTTCCTAAAGAAGCAATTATGAGATGTATATTGACCCTGGAAAAGTAGAGTTTGTGGTATCATTTTCATAATTGTTTGTTCCTAGTAAATTTTATTATTGGCATGAAATTTAAACTTTCAACAAAAATAACACAAATGAATGGAAAAAATGATAACCAATAACAAAAGAGAATGATCAGAGCAGTACTACCTAAATAATATCCAGAAAAATTGAGGAAAAATTCTTTTTAAAAATTTTATTCATTGCTCAGAAGATGGATAAATATAAACCATTTAAACTGCTGTCTAATTTTAGATTATCATTCAAAATGCTTGCATGAATGGTTTTACTAGCAATAATTACTAATGTTCATTAGTATCTGATAAACAGTACACTCACAAGAGAAACTTATAATCAAAGTAAGGAAACATAAGAAAAATGTTTGGATATTAAAACTGTGATAGATAATAGTCAGAAATAACAAATTAAATCTTAAAGCTTCACAAAAAGAAAACTATGAAAATATTCTAATTTTACATATTTATGTAATAAAGTTTAGTCAAAGAAATTATGCTAATGCAGATATGCATCTGATTACCAGCGAATATCTGTAGCATACACTCTTGATCAGTTAGTTTTTATAGTTGTAGCTTAAATGGGACATAAACTAACACTTTTGAAACCAACAAACTATTATGTAACTATAAAGTAGAATCTCATTTCATTCTAGCAATACATAAGATTAATTCATTATAGGATTACTTCATTAATAATCCATAAGTGCATTTTAAAATTTCAATTAAAAATCTGGGAGGGAGAATGATTAATGTCATTAAAAATTTTAACTAACCTTTGAAATTTCTAAGGAGCTTATATGAGAAATTACATTTGAATATACTAAGTGTGGAAGTATATCATGTTCAAACAATTTCAACACAGAATTTCAATTTTATACATGTGGAGATTAAGTATTAGAAATCATATTCTGTTGACATAATACAAAGGAGAGAATGGCAAAACAATTTATGAACTGGAACTAAAAACAGAAAAAAACTATACAGTGATTATGAGAACAATGATATGTGGTGAATCGGTATTCTATAAAATCTTCAATTTCCTTTTCAGACCTTAAATAAAAGTTTTTAAAGAACACTCAAAGTATCATTAATTAAATCCCCCCTACAGAGTTATAGATTGAATTGTGGTTCTACTTTAAAGTTATATAACAAAGTGTTGGTGACAGAAGTGTTCATTTACCACCATGATAAACAGAGACATCTCCCTTGCTCCAGAATTTCTCAATGTTCCCATCATTCAATTAGTGGTATAGTGAGAATAAATGCACTAGGGGTACATTTCTTTCACCAACTTGTCCAAAATCTGAAAATATTTTGTCCAAGAACCTTCCCTAAGTTTGCAGCCTAGGGCATCATACCCTTTAACTCCCTTTTCAATATGCCAGGGATGGGAAACCTGTGGCCTTACCAGTAATTTACAATTTGCATTAAAATATGCAATTGTCTGTAATATAATAATAATTACAGAACAATAACCCTTAAGATTCTGCTCGTGTGGTCTTTTGCCCAACTGAGGCCTTTCAGTGCAAAAAGGTTCCCTAACCCTGCACTATGCCATTGCATTCCATCCATTTTCTTGGTGTATGGTGATGGCAGTGGGGCAGGGTGGGGAGGCATAATTAATCCTTCTAAGAAACTTCTATGCCAAAATGTGTGAATGTGAAAGTATAATATATTCAAACAAATAGACACAATCCATAAAACATAAATTATGTATATTGATATCAATGCTTACTTTTGCTGATTTTCAGGAATGTATTCTTTCCAAGCATCATCAGATAAGTCAAAAGCTGTTAAGTGAGTTAAGGTAGTTGATGTTAAGTGCATAAGTGGAGAATGAAAAGAAGTTTTTTTCAGAGCAAATCCCATATAGTAGCACAGAACTATCATCTCCCACATAAAATTGTAAAGAGGATAGAATTTTAAGTACAATAATGCCAACCGTCTCTTAAAATCCTAGAAAACAAAATTGAATTTAGCAATAATTTTTAAACATAAAAGATGAAAAGTAAAGATATGCTTAAAACACAAATAGAAGACATATTAGCATTTTTACATGCTAAACTAAAAATATAAATGAAATTTGCAAGATAAGACATTGACAAGATAGCCATCAGGAGATTAACCCTATGCGGAAGGTGACATTTTAGAGCACTCAGCTCAGATTGGCGTACTTTATACGTCATCCCATTTTTTTCCAACTCTACGCTTATTAAATTATACACAACTTTATTTTTTATGGTATAATAAGATTAGAGGTTGAATGAATAGATGATACACAAATTTTTGTTCGAGTATGAGGCACTATATTCTTTGTGAGCTGGATTGTCCTCCACATCAGTCTCGGAATCAGTTTCTTGGTTGCTGTCCTCGGTCACTTCTCCATTGAGATATAATGCATCAGATCCATCCTCAGCTGGTATTTTCTTGCTTAATTCTTGAAAAAACACCTGAATATTGCTCTGTAGGGATAATGTCCTGCCGCTTTGTGATAGCCAAGTTGGGTCATGAGGAGAGTTTCATGCACTTTCAAGTGCGATCAGACCAAATTGACGATTCATTGCCAGTGAAAACAATTGAAGCAAGTGGGAGGAATGTATAAAAACAAGGTTAGAGCAGTGGCAAGTCTCCACCTTCGTTAGTTTTTTTTAACTTATGGTAAATACCCACTGGTACACTCTATACACCATACCTGTTGCAAAGGGTTAAGACAAGCTCTACAACAAAAGAATTCTCCAGCATGAGTAATCTGAGACAGAGAACCCAAGTTTAAGCTCTTAACCCTCCAAGCAGTTGAACTGACTTTTTCTTTGTTAAGTTCAAAAGCAAATAATTCATATTCAAATGTATGCTTTCTTAAAATTTCACAAATAAAATAAGAAGACGAGAAAATCTCTCAAGATATTAGAGATTTGATTAGATACCAAAAATTTTGGTTTATTAACTTTAAAAGTTAATTTTTCAGATGTTAAAACTATTCGATCGACATAATTGGGCACTTGGAGGGTAAAACGTATTAATTGGAAAATAATATAGTTCATTCACGTTAACATAACTGAACTTAACAGGGATATTACCAGTCTTTCAAAAAAATTTTTGAATGTTAAATGAATAATATCAGGATATTTTTTAAATTAAACATAGAATACATATAAAAATTTATAAACTTTAGAAAGGTTATAGTTATTCTATTGTTCTCCAAGCTTAACATGTACAAAACAATGACTAATGCAAGTTGATTAATCAGTTATGTTATAATATACTATCTTTTTATCTCTTTCTATTTTATAGGAAGATAGTAAAATGATTTGACCAACTTTATTATTTGTAAAAATTCTATCCTTGGTGTTACCACACTGGAACAGAAGAATTTGTTTATTTTAAGAAAGCTGTTAAATTTAAGTAGTTGTCTAATAACATATTTGTTTTACACACCTGAATAATTCACCAGCACTTATATACCATCACAATTTTTTCTTTCTCTCCCAATTTAAAAAAGTATTTTAAAAAAATGTGTTAAAAAGATGATTTCTTTAAAATTAACGTATGATTGTAAACCAATTCAACATTTTTAAAATATGAATAAAATATGAAAATTAAGAAAATAGCAATTTTAAGTTCATAAAATTGCTAATTTCTTAAGTAAGTATTTCAGTAAAAAAAAAAAAGAACATATTGATTTAATAGTACAAACAACAACAAAATATCAACATTGAAAATGCTCTTGCACATCTCACAAAAATGCTAATCTGATACAAATGTCAATTCAAATTCATGCTGAAACAGTATACATTCATCAACTATTCTATGTTTAGTCAGTTTTAACCCAAAAACTTTAGCCTAATCAGTGGCATAATCTAATCAAAGAGTTTTTAAATTTGATCATCTATGACAGTTGCACTTAAAGCAAAAACAACATGGAATATTTACACATATCAAGCATTCTACTGACAAGTTAATTAGAAAAAAATAACAATACATCTCCAAAACAGAACATGCCATCTAATTTAATAACAGAAAAAAATTTAAATATCAAGAGGTTAAAAAGTTTTTAGATAAATAATTACTAATTATTGAGAAAATGTATTTCTTTTGATTTATAAATTATAATTACTTTTAATCTCATTAAATAAATATATAACTTCATAAAAAAATTTTATGAACTTAATTTTATATTCATACATCATGGCTTCCTTTAAAAACAGAAACAAATAACAATACATCCCCTAACATATCATCTAAATCATATAACATACATAAAAGAAATAACAATACATCCCCAAAAGAGAATGTATAAATCTAATTCAATAATAGAAAAAAAAATTAAATATCAAGGAGTTAAAGGGTTTTAGACAGATAATTACTAATTATTATGAAATTTCATTTTTTTAAATGTAAAAATTATAATTACTTTCACTCTCACTAAAATAAATTTATACACTTAATTTCATATTCATACTTCCTTTAAAAATATTATAAGCATACAGAATACAACAGAAATTAAAACAACAAACCTTATAATTAAAAGAACCTTGGGAATGTTCTTCTCTAATATCTTTGTATAAGCGTTCCATTTGAGCCTGTACATAAGGAAATATAACAGCAAAAAACACCCAAGTCATAACCTTTTGTTTAGAAACATTTGGATTTCTTGGGTCTGGTAATCGCTTCAATCCATAGAATGTTTCTGGAAATAATCCACCTGAAAATGAGGGAGAGAGTGAGAGAAAATATCTTGTAAATCTTATAAGTAGTCAAGAATTTCAACTTAAAACAATAACATCAGAATAAAAGATTAATCTTTTTAGACTAGGAAATATAAAAGATTTAAAATAAAATGCATTAATTACTTAAATACATACACAAAAAACAATATAATACTACGAAATAATGCTGCATAGCAGTTTCACAATTAATGAGAAAAATACAAAGATTACGGATGTAAGTATATCAAACATGTATTAATTCAATAAAAGGAACTTTTTTATGTTTTCATATAAAAAAAATTCACCTACAATTAAAATGCCTATTTAGTTGATGGTATTGCAATTTTTTGATGGTAATGTAGAACCTGTTCCCCCCTCCCCCTTTCAACTAGCTAATCATTGAAGGAAATATTTATTTCTCCAAGTAAATAGACATATCCAAACATTTTGGTATAAAGTTTCATTAATTAAATGTTTCGTAAAAAATATACATATATTTTTAAAATTTCTATTATAAAATATGCATTTTGAAAATTTATTTAGTGAATAAATAAACAAAAGTTTCATAGATACAAATATGGGAATTTAATTTTAATCGAAAGAAATGAAGTGATCAGAACTTAAGAAATGTGATTTCAACCAAATAAAAGAATAACTAAATATAAATAAAATAAAGCGTGATCCATATTACCTTTTAATCTTAAATGTATATACTGAAACACTGAATCAACCACGGTATAACCTTCATCAAAATATTTATGCAACAGTCCAAATTTCTCAGGATTATTTTCAGCTAATACCTACGCAAGTAAAGAAATGCGCATGAAACACTGTCAATAATAAAAGCTGGAAACAAATGATCATTTTATCAAAGAAAATATACTTTAAATACGTGACGAAAAGAACCCCTGAGGGCAGAAACCAAGTTTTCTTGCCCAATGACTTCAAAAATTGATGGACTGGAGCCAGAAGATGTTGCATGATGAATTCCATACTCTGCCATCGTGAATCCAAAGTCTTCATAAGCAAAAAAATATCTATACTGAAGTCATGACAACATTCCACCAGCTCCTATTTTTGTTTACATCCGTTTCCAGGCTCTTTGCCCATCTCGAAGCGTCAAACTGTTGCCATTTTTGTGACAACAAATTCGTTGAAAAATGTATTGCATTGTATCGTGCTGCTCTCTAGTGTACGACTTAGATAATAAGCTAAACTCGTCAACTATTGTTGTAAAGGGTTGGCAAGTTTGAAAACACGAATAAAATTATAATGTATAGACGATACGGGTTATTTTGAACGTTATTATTACAGGACGATATTTATTACAATCGGAATATGAAAGAAATTAGTAAATTTTTCACGAAATCATGTGCTGAACCATTTAAAAATGCGAATCAGTTATTTTCACGCAAAGCAAAGGCATTTGTAGTGCATCCATTACAATAAACGTAATTAGGGATGCATAATCCACGATATTTTTAATAACAAATATTTTTGGCTATTGTTATTTTTAAATATCTGTTCTAAATAAGTGTGATTTTAATCACACATATAATTTTTAAATTCTTATTAAATGTATGTAAAGTGTTTTGAAAAAAATTAAATAAAAAATTGTCATTCCCATATAGCAATTTTAGTTTGCAACAAAGTTACAGCAATCTGGCTATGCAAGTCTGCAAACTTGCAGTAAGTTCAGCACGGCAAGACCGCAAGTTCATAAGAAGTCACCATGCTACAAACTTGCAGTGTGTAGCATGGTGACTTCTTATATGAACTGCAATGCTGCTTCAATGCAATCTAGTAGAAAAAATAGCTTGACATGTCAAATTTACCGCATATTCAGGGGTATTTTCCCTGCTAATCATTTTTAATTAATCATTTTTAGGCATTAAATAATTTTTTTATTCATCGATACATGAATTATAGATATAATTTAATTTTTAACAGTTAAATATAATCATAGAAACAACTTTAATGGTGTTAAATAATAAGTGCATTTACTATTATCATTATATGTCAATAAAAATTTTTGAATGATTCCATTAAAGTAGTTACAAAATTTCTGCTCTGGCTGGAACCGGTTCTGAACTTATCTATCGGAGGTGACGTTCTGACCCAGAAAGACAGAGCAGCCGTTGATATTTTGAATACAGAGAAAGACTTCCAATATTTGAAATTTATTTGCCAAGATATCCTTAAAAGAAACGTAAACCATTTATTAATTGTGCAATATGTCAAAATATTATTTTATTTTCAGTTTTTTACGAGAATTATCAGTCTGGTTCTTGTATGTAAATAAAAATTAATAAATGTAGAAAAATTTCAAATTAATAATTCCAAATTAAATTAACAATTTACAAATATTTGATTTAAAACATTAACCATTTGATGCATATTTTTTATTTGTATGATACTTGAATTACAGTTATAATTTGATTTTTAAACAGTTAAATAATAATAAATTCATTTTGTCCCGACAAAAACCGGTTACGTTAGGAGAAAAATTTTGTAACTACTTTAATAGAATCACCGGTTCTATAAATCTAGAAGAGAAACTTAGTAACTACTTTAATGGAATCATTTAAAAATTTTACTGACATATAATGATAATAGTAATTATACTTATTATTTAACACCTTTAAAGTTGTTTTTATAATTATTTAACTGTTTAAAAATTAAATTATGTCTATAATTCATGTATCATATGAATAAAAATATTAATTAATGTTGAAAAATTAATAATACTTTAATAATAGATATTTATAAATTTTTAATTTAATTAAATATTAATTTCAATGAATATTTTGAAAAAAGAAAAAGCTGAAGCTGTTCGAACCCTGGCCAAAAGGTTAGCATTCGCGCCTCAACAACGGTGACAAGTTACTAGTATAAAATCTGTGCCAAAAGTTCGAGGGCTATTGTCTCCAAATTGCCATTGCGCTTTAATATTTTAATGGATGAACACCCTGAATGTATACTACTATTAATATACCATAAGTTTCATCCTGAACTGAATTTCCCAAATCGTGCCCTCCCCTTGTGAGTTATTTTTAATGGAAGTTACTTTTACGATCCAAGGGCATGTGGAAGAGAGCGCGATTCGAACCCGCGAACATGGGCGTGTATGCAGACCACTATAGTAATTCGGACCACAGAAGATAGAAGAAACATAGAGTTTTCGCTTCGTCATTACGTCATGAGTCGTAAATGTGCCGCGTCAGTTTCACAGCAAACATGCTTTGCAAGGGGGAGGGGTCATCGATTATGCTATGTTACTTTGCGGGAGTTTCGCTACAAATTTGTCGCGTCAAGTTTTCATTTGTCATGACAAGATAATATTCAGAAAAAATCACACTTGCTGCAAATGTGCATGCTATCGGGGTTTGCTTTTATTACACTTTCTGCAAAATTTTGTGTTTTTAGTTTTATATACTGTCACTAGATGGCACCTGTAGCGAAAACTACTTCAAAAAATTTCCGATCAATGAAGTTAACCACAAAGTTCCCATCAAGCGTGGAAGCCAACATCAATACAGTTCACTATTTAGAATCCCCTTTGCAGTGAATCACAAACCCGACCATTTTCCGTTCCGATCGCAGTCAACTAAGCTTCGCTGCGAATATTTGTTTCGAACGATTATTGCGACTTTCTATCGTTATACAAGTAGGGATGACGAATATTTGACGAACTGTTATTTTCTACGCAATATTAAAAAATCACAAATACCAGTGATGATTACTACTGTCAAAAAGATGTGATACAGTCATTTGTATTAAATGCACGCAAAGCGCTTTTTTTATTTTAATTTCTTTTCTTAATTTAATTTTGCGAGATTTTATTTTTTAGTTCTATATACTGTCAATAGATGGCGCCATCAAAAGCATGAACTACTTTCCCCACACAGGGGGTCATCACTACAACCCACCCCGGGGAAACAGAGTCTTCACCGGTGACCTTCCAGATAAGCAGTTCACTCTTCACCGCCCAGATAACCATACCCTAACTCGTCTGGTATCACATTTCGCACTCCCCCATCGCGGTTTAAGACATCTTTCTGTAAATCATCCCTCCTGTTGTGATATGCGTTCTCGAATGATAACGTTGCTTTTGTAATACAAAGCTTCGTCGGGAACTCCAAGGAGCAAGTATTCGTTTTTCTCTTTGATTGACAGAATCGCGGTAATTGTATAAAAAAAAGAATAGTAGCGGTAAAGATCCCATACTGTGATCGCAACGAAAACCGCGACTGTGATATCGTAGGATGGCTTCTGTGGTTGATTAATATTGATTGTGATTGTGACCCGTGAACTCAAGTTCCAACATCTCTTTCTACAAGAATTTTTGCTGGCGCCATCTATTGACAATACAAAGAACTAAACATTAAAACTTAATAGAAAGTGTTAAACAATAAGTAGACGTAATAACAGTTTTTTTATTTGAATTTTTTAGAAAATTTTACTTATACTTAATAAGACTTTTTGAAAATTAAAAGTGTGATTGATATAACAGTTATTTGGAAGAGATATTTAAAAATAGCAATAGCAAAATTATTTGTTACTCAAAAAATCGTGGATTATACATCCCTATATATAAGAGCTGCAATCCTCCGAAAACGCATATCACAACAAGAATGGTGACTCAATCAATACCAATGAAACTGCGATAGGGGGAACCGTGACCGCGCAACAAAATGGGCCTCCATGGCGCCATCTGCTGACAGAAAAGAGAACTAAAAACTAAAACTTTGGAAAAGTATATTGAAAAGGAATGATTTTTAAAAAATAAAATTTGGAACATTTTATGCACATTTATTTACCAATGATTCAATCACACCTTCTTGACAATATTATTCATTACTGGCATTTGTGATTTTTTGATATTGAGTAGTAAATAACTGTTCATAAAATATTCGTCATCCCTAAACGTAAACAGTTACATAAAATCAATTGAATGTAACTGAATTTTATGTAAAAAATAAATAAAAAAAATTATTAATATACAGAAAAGGTCATTTTTAAAATGTGAGTGTATGGAATAAGAGCCGTGAATATCTCGAGAATGGTATTTCTGCATTTTATTCGAATTATAATCCTTCTACACATAGATTGATAACATTCGGAAATTTTCAAGAGCGAATTTTTATGTAGCAATATTTTTTGGATAATAAAAACAATTATTTTGTATGTGTGCGATGTGAAAAAACGAATGTTTAAAGTAAGAAGTGATTAGTGATTCATCTCGGGAACAAGATATTTTACGATATATCTATGATGTTGTTACGATATTCTGAATGCCGCACAACATAGTAACGATATTTATGAATATTGTAAAGAATCTTGTGCTAACAATGTCTTCATCTCCTTACTGGTTCGTTGAGTTTTCATGCTCATTATGTAATATTCTTTCTCCCTCATTGTGCTAACAGGAGCCGCATTTCCATGCATATTCAACGTATCAGGATTTTTTAAAAAATAACAAAATAAAAATTAAAAACATTTTATGAAGAATTTTTTTGTTTCCCAAAGGTGTAAAGTTTTACTAAGGTGTATGGCAGGAAAACATGGCTGGCATTCGGTCTGTCGGTTCCGTTTATCTCTTTTTTTTTAAATTTACCCTCCCTCTTCCATTTAAATGTGTCTTTTTGCTTTATTTATTCATACTAGAGGTCGCCCAGCTGTCGAAATTCGACCGTAATTCATTAAATTGTTAAGTTTGTACGTTATTCAGGTTCTTTTGCGTGTACAAATACGTCATTATTTGAAAAATTCGAAGAATAGGAAAAATGAGGTATAGCTTGGCTGTCATATTTAAAAAACAATAACGCGTTTTTTATGACATTTCCTTGGGTTTTTTTATTGCTATACTAAACAGTTTTCTCCAAGGCTACACAGTTAATTTGCCCATCTTTTTCAAATTATATAAAATTTAAATAAAAAATTAATACAAAAAATGAAAAATGAAATAAAGAATACGTGCTTCGTATTTTATATTTTTTATTGAAACAAAAACACCGGGCGGTTAAAAAAATAAATGTTGTCCGACTGTTGACAACAGACTTTTATGTGTTAGGCATTCAGTATGAACGTAAACAATGAATGTTTAATTTAATTTAATTTAATGTATTAGTAAAACATACTGTATATAAATTCCTTAGAGACAATCTCTATTCTGTGCGACTGTTTGACCACAGACTAATCTGTGTTTGAAATTGACAGATTTAAATCATCCGCATTTTGTATTTCAATCCGAAGAGTATTTTTATAAATAATTTAAATAAATTCTCTCTTGGAGTGGATTTCATTGCGGGGAGATTAAATCAATTAAAAATCATCCACTCCGCATTCACTCCACATTTACTCCGCTATTTTTTTTACAGCGTATGAACGTAAACAATGAATGTTTTATTTTATTTTATTTTATTTAATGTATTTGTAACACATATTATACATAAATTCTATCTTTCTGCACTCCTTCTCCATATGAACTTTAACTACGCCAAATCTCACACTCCTCCGTACGCGCAATGTGCTTAAAAAGGAACAAAGTTTTTTCTTCACGTATTAATATATAGATTTCATCACTTCGAATCCATATTCGTTCAAAAGGAACACTTCCGTCTTCATTTCACGTAGTCCTTGCTTCTCTTCAAGTAGCAGAATATAATCTTAATGTTACGATATTATACAAGGGTGGTGGTAGTCTCTTGGTAAGAGGCTGGATGGTTCCACTGAATGTATGTTCCATTCTCTGTGTATGTGGACCTGTTGCATGCTTAATCAAACGTACTGGGACAAACGTTCTCCCTCTGGTGTGATGCGGAAATATGGAGAGGGGGTGCCAGCTCAGGTGTCGTCCTCGTCATCTGACAGTGATTAAAAATTACGAGGTCAGTCCCAAAATATCTCTCGTGTTGCTTCAGAACGGTACATTAATAAAACTAAACTAAAACTAAACTAAACTAAACTAAACTAAACTAAACTAAACTAAACTAAACTAAACTAAACTAAACTAAACTAAACTAAACTAAACTAAACTAAACGTTATCGTGCAATATTGCGAACATTGAACGATAATCTTAAAATTATAGCACATCTTTGTGCTACTAGGGCTTTGTTTTGAATCACATTTTGCTCCATTATCACAAAATATTTTACGATATTACCACATGTTCTTCGTTATTCTCTATGTCGTGCAATATTGTGAAGATATCGTAAAGATGTAGTAGAGCATCTTCAGCTATTAGGGTAAGATGAAGATAAATTATCATTCTTTGAGAAAATTGAAAATACCTTGAGAACATGATCGAAGTAATCCCAAGCTCTAGTGTAAGATTGGTAAGGGAAATCGCAAATAACTACTCGCACAGGTGTCTCAATGTGCACAGTCAATCTAATTTTTGAATCCATTCCGAGTCTTGCTGGAGGAAAAGACATGACATCATAATAAAATGTAAGACAACGTGCGATAAGATATTAGATGATAATCCCATTACTCTTGTTGCGTGACTCTGATGTCATGAATGGACTATATTACTGACAATCTGCCTGGTTCCGTTCAGGGGTGACGCCACCCGGGGGGAGACCGGGGGTGGCAGGGCTCCCTGTCGGGGATGCTGTGCCTCCCGTCGGTGAAAACTTTTGTACCCCGTTCACTCAACGGGGTATTTATTCAACAAGTAAATAAATAAAGATCTGACTGAAATTTGAGACCAATTTCATTACACTCCTCGCCAAGTACAGCAAGTCGTGCCCCCCCTGGCGGGGGGGTTGGGCCCCCCCCCCCCAGCAGACACTAGCATCGCTCCTGGTTCCGTTTCGAAAGTAAATACTGCAACAAAAATTTAGCCTGGATGACAAAAGGCGGTTTCAGAGCAGACATTAGTGTCTCAAAATGAAAACATTAATTATATTACTATACTTCTTACAGTGAAAAACGTTTAACACAAAAGACAAAATATTATGCAATTTCATACAATTTTTTTCTTCTTTTAATACGAAACAAAAATCGCTTAACAAGAAAAGATTTCTCTTCTCGGACGAACAAAATATACCAGCTTTCTGCCCCCAGTCGCATCGTCATCCAGATTTTTTGGCATCCAGATTTTTTTATTTTAAATAAATAAATTATTTTTACGTGTGCAATGGCAAAGAAATCGAGACGAAAGCAAACCCCCTATTTCTCTTAAAGTTAAGATGGAGGTACTTACAGCAGTTGATAGAAAACGGAAGTTGGAAAGGGTCGAAAAAACAATCTTTTCAAAAAAAAAAAAAAACGTTGATTTTTTACGTATCATTTTATTAAATAAATATAATTAATTAAAGTATAAATAGTGTATGTAGTATGATGTGCTGAACATTATAAATGTATCGATTTTCAATGTATGTGCTCACAAGTGTAAATTTTAGCCAGAAACCGAATTAAAAAAATTTGACGACAACGAAAATATTGGCGAGGTTTTTTCGCATATATTGTTTAACACGGAAAAATAATTCGGTTTCCTCAGTTCCGGGTTAAATGTTTTTCACTGTATTTGTTTATTCAGTGCTCCATCATACAAAACAACTGTCCTACCGCCACGAGAAAAACTCCGGACACCAGAGATGAGGGTGGCGGTCGTTATGGAAACGGGATATTCTACTGCATTTTGGGGGTGAAGGAAAGGGCTTTATTTCATTTGGCACATTTCGGTCGTAATCTAATTTCTCGACTAACGAAATGGCAAATGTTGCGTTTGATTTTATACCCGTTTTCATCCTTTCTTCGACTCGTCTACTTGAGGCAACTCAGTCCAGGGTTTTGCTCGTGGCGGTAGGACAGTATATTTATATGTATAAATTAATTTCTTTTCTTTTTTTGCACATCAACACAAATTTGGATTTGTAAATATGGTTACATAAAAGCTTTTGAAATCGACATGCTCGGTGTAGTTACCATAATAGCTACAAGATGCTCTTCAATATTGTTGCGATATGTTCACGATATTGTACGGTATTCAGAACGTCGAAAAACATCTTGAATGATATCTTGTGCTGATAGGATTTACTATCATTTTTCGTTTACACCATGTTCAATCTTCAGTAAATTTTATCCAGTAACAAGTCTACAGTAACATTTTTGTTATAACTTTGATGCTGAATTTTATCTCTCAAATTCTATAACTTTATCGCGTTTTATAAGGGTTTCTACCAAAAATATAACATTTGATATTTTTATTTGGAGAAATTTGGAGTAAAATAAATTAATTCGAAGGTAAAATAGTATTTACTGTTTCGTAGCTTTTACCAAAATCTGCTGACCTGAAAATTGTGTGAAATTTATAGATTCCCAGTCTCTGTAAAAAATATATATTTTAGATTTCAAGACGTATATGAGACGAATTTACCGTTTGAAAGGTATTTTTCGTTTGAAAAAATATATAATGATGCTCACCTTAGTACATGCTATGCTAGTTCTGAATTTATTCATTTTATTTTCACTACTATTCTATTTTGCATTATTCTTAATTCTGTGCCATGTTTTAGGGGACAGATGCCGAATTTGGACCGGCGCTTAGATTAGACCGATATCATAAATTCAATTCTATTTAATTTTTGGGCCGTAACATAGGCAGCTTATGTTATAACAACGTAAGTAGGGTGTATGATATCATTTTTAGGAGAAAACGCTACGTGGTTACAGTTAGAGAACAAGTGTTTATATTCAGGTAATCATCCATTAATTATTTTAACAAAAGACAAAAAGCCCTTACGCTGTCCTAAATTAAATAGAGAAATTGGTTATTATATCCTCAGATAGGAATTTTTTTAGCTAAAATTTCTATAATCATTTTATGAAAATAGTTTTAAATTAAGGTTAGGGGAATTTTTTTTGTCCAAAGGTTGCCTAGATTGTATCGCAAACGGTTGCCTAAATTGAACCATTTAAATCAATGGTGTGATTATCTTAAGTTACAGGAATAGCTCCGAAAGCAGTTTATCACCACTAGTAATAATCATAATTTGGAATTGCAATAAGTCAAAGCAAAAACTTTCATAAAAGGACAATAAAGTCATCAAATATTGGATCAAAAGTTTTAAAACTTAGAATACGTATCATGTTCCAGGGTAAATCAGTAAGTAAGCCACAAAAGATACGAAAAAAAAATTATCATGATAATCACTTGGAAACAATTTTATTTTTCAACATAATCTCCACCAATGATGATGCACTTATCCCATCGTTCTATCAGCATCCCAATTCCAGCTGCATAAAATTCTTTGGGTTTCTGTCTCATCCATAGTAGCACTTCGTGTTGAACGTCGTCATCATCAAAGCGTTTGTATTCAAGAAGTTGTTTTAGTGGACCAAACAGATGAAAATCGCTTGCGGCTAAGTCTGGTTGGTCAGTGCTGCAGCATCCATCTTACAGTCCAGATTTAGCCCCAAGCGATTTTCATCTGACGACGAAGTTCAACACGAAACCCTACTGTGGATGAGGCAGCAACCCAAAGAATTTTATGCAACTGGAATTGGGGCGCTGATAGAACGATGGGATAAGCGCATCAACATTGGTGGAGATTATGTTGAAAAATAAAATTGCTTCCAAGTGATTATCATGGTAAATTATTTTTTTCTTATCTTTTGTGACTTACTTACTGACTTACCCTCGTATATAATTTGCGAGGGAAAAAGGGAGAAGAGGAAGGGATACAGTGCATAAAACGTCATACTTCGATTCATGAATTTTGTGCTTTTTGGAATTTGATAATAAAAAATATTTTTGTTCTGATTGTGCTTAAATCAATTGGTGGTTCAATCTGGACACCCAGTGGTAAAATTTAGGCAACCAGTTTTCTTGATTGGACTGATGACACACTTTTTTAAGCTGCTTTTTTCTTATTTAAAGGGTAATTCGTCGACTTTCCCCTTTATTTTTTATGTGATTATAAATCTTGCCTGTACGCTTACATGCGTTACTCCCTGTGGTATAGACGGCACATTAAATGTTCAAATAAATAATAAATTTAATAAAATCTGTTTATAAAAGCATACTTTTATTAGTGTTCTGAAAGACGGAAGCTGTATTTAATTTGAATATTTTCTTCTTTTTAATTTTTATTTTATAATTCATAATTATAAATGTTATGGAATCTTGGAATCAGCTTTTTCTCAAATGGTGGCACCATTAGTATAGAATTGAAATTTAATTAAATTAATTTATTAACTTATAACTAAGTTCTGAAAATATTAAAATAGTGTATTGCCATCGATAACACATAATATACGAAATTTCAAAACTCTAGCACATCAGGAAACAGATTAAAAATTCCATCTTTACAATCCTGAAACAAGTCAAGTTAAATAAAAATGTTTAATAAATGACCCTACTATTGTCGAAATATCGACACTATCTATGTTGCAATAACTTATTGGTGTTTGAATGATAACTCAACATCTCCATGTAGTTTTCTACTCATCAATTCTCAGTGTTTTCTTTTGAAATATATTTTCTTCTTCTCTGTTGCTATTGATTTCGACTGTGAAGTTCGATTCTTGCAGGGAATACTTTACTTGGAATAGATTTTTGGATCCATACATCTCATGTTTCCAGATACTTAAGAAATATTTCAGTTCAGCATCTCTTCCAGGCAAATAAAATATTTATTTTTCTCAACCTCAGAATATTCTAAGATGTAGCTACAATTTTTGACTTTTGAACTACAACAAAGTACGCTGTTGCAGAATACTTCGAAAATTGGAATCCAAATACTGAGTTCGACACGATTCACGGGTGACTTGAAGTTTCGAAGTTCAAAGATCTGCGTATATTGGTCTAGATAACTCTGTCTTGATAATTTAGCATCATCCGATTGGTTTTGAACGCAAGAAAAGATTTGAACTTCACAGCATGAATTTTATCTAATAGTAGTAGACAGTGGCGGACTGGATCTGAAAATATTGGTTGCCAGGAGTCAATGGGGACCCACTCAAATCTACAGTGCCATAATATATATAATATCATGCTTTAATGAAGGTGAGGTGTAGTCTGTTTTGTCATGGAAGAGACAATATTCGGCTTAATCTTCTTTTATTCAGTCATTGAAGATATAAGATGAAGATTTCTAAAATGGGTAAAGGATTCAATTTTTACGTAGCTCCATGACCAGTATTCAAAAGGTTACGCCTGAGAGGCGTGTTATTGTTGTCAGCTTACATGCTTGAATAAAAAAAGGGCAGATAGCAACGCGCAGAAAGTTTAAGTACCCAGAGAAGGGAATTTCCCCGGAAAAGACTCGTGACTCGAAAAGAACATTGTAGTGCGCTTCTTACGATGGAAGTAGAAGTAATTAAAATGATATGTCGTTAAAAGTGATTTAAGAAAGTTAGAAAATTAAAATATCACATATATACATATTTAATTTAATTTATTTTTAAATACAATAAATTAAAGTTAATAAGTTAAAATATTGTATTCCTAACCTAAAAATCTATTACATATAGTATAATTAATTACAGTTTACAAGTATTATACGTATTATTAGAAGTGAAATTTATGATTGAATTGGAAATAATTTTGGTGGGAGTATAGTATACTGTATATTTGGAACTATACCGTTATTTTGAGAATTTTGTAACCAAACTGAAAATTAAGTGTGAGAGAGCAGAGAAAATTTGCTAGAAAAAGATTTCTTTCTTTTCCGTCTCTCTCGCAAGCGTACATATCCTGGGGCCTATAATGACTTATGTGCAAGGGGCCCACTTGCCATCGAGCAAGCTGGCAACCTGGCCAGCCGCCGCTGGTAGTAGAAGTAATCTTTGTCTTTGGTACTATGATACAATTTCCTATGTTTTTAAGAATATATATATGTAATAATCTCGCTTAGTTTATTTCCAAATTCTAATACTATATTTTTAAAATCTTAATGTATTCCAAAATCACTTTTCTAAAACTCCTTTTTCGTTCTTTTCCCGCGTTGGAGGTATATTAAATCTCTCATTTTGGCATATTTATTACTAAAAGAATACTTAATTGCTTTCACGTGCCGACAGAAAATCATGACGGCGTCTCTTTGGCACCAAACTTTTTTCCCTGAAACACCTACGTTACTTATTAAAAATACCCAATATTCCCTTCACTTTGATCCCGTGTCCATATGTTATTCCCTTATCCAAGAGAATACAGGGATTTTTCTGTGCACTCTCGCTTGTAACCTAATCGGAGATGCACGTATCCACCACTCTCCTATCGATAATAAAAAGAAATTAGTTAATTACTCGTCCTGTGTTTATTTTCAACGACTACAATAGCGAAAACATTTCATATATATATATTATCTTCGACAAATACGTATCTGAAAATCTTATTGAATACACACAACCAATGTATGTATTTAAGATAAATTATTCTTCCTTTAAATTCATTAGTTGATTTCTTATTTTTGATCCATTTATATCTTGTGTTTTTAATCCTTTAAACACAAATTCATCATTTTCTCCAAACTCGAATTATAAATAAAAAAAGTATCCCCTCTGTCAAAAGATAAAAATGTCTTTATATTCTGTATAATTATAAATTTGTGACTGTTCTACCGAATGAGTGTACTTTCTTCTTTCGTTGTTTCGATTCGTAGTTTGGCTATTGTTCTAACTTCAATAAAATATTGTTCTAAACTTCAATAAAACTTGCTCCAACTTCACGGTAAATGTTTAAAAAAAATTTAAGCTAAATTCGTAATATTTTTGAGAGAAATAGCAAAAATAAAATGTTGACCGAAATTCTAAATTCCACTTTAACATATACCTCCCATACATCTATGGGTCGTGTAGCTACAAAAGTGGCCATCTCCAAAAAAGAAAAATTTTGGGAAAAGTCATTTTTGTCTCTTCTTGACAAAATGAGATTTAAAAAAAAATAATCTGCATGGAATTCTGAGCGGTTCAGCAATGTGTTTCATTAAGCAATTTGTGTTGTCATATAGGGTCAAATGTACTTACAATTTGACCAGTTTTGCAGCTACACGACGCATATACTAAATATTGCAGTTCAGCAGAACTTAGAAGTTTGCGCAATATTCCCTACCAGCACAAGATATTGTACAATATACCCACGGTGCAGTTAGATATTCTGAATGCCATACAATGTCGTCGAGATATCGTTACAATATTGTACAGCATCTTGTGCTATTAGGGTTAGGTTTGAAATCGCAAATCATATATGCTATAGGTGAGAATCGCACGCAGTTTCCCATTCAATATTAAATGATAACTTATTTGTCATGAAAAGCGAGAAGAGAATAGTGTATCAATTAAGTAAATCTATGTCATAGTCCAGTCAGCATATTTTGGATCAAGGAATTTTTGACATCCACAGTTCAAAATTATCTATTCGGACAAGAAATTGTTAACTAACTTCCCAAATAACACAAGATGCTCTATAATATCCTACAATATCTCCACGACATCGAACAACATTCAGAAAATCGAACAACATTGTAGAAATATCGTACAATATCTTTGTACTAATAGGGTTATAACGATTGAAACAAATTCAACCCAGCGCCGAAGAAAATTTTAAGACTTGACTTTTATCGCAGAGCAACAATTTTATTAGATATTCCATCGCGAAAACAAGTGAGTAAAGTAACCAAAATATCAATTGTGTTTTTAAAACAAATCTTCACCATCAATGCAGAAATTTGGGCTAAACTGATTCAACATACGAGGAACAATAGCAAGTGACTTCAACTCCTACGCTTTCCTTACAATCAGAATCCCACGCGAATGAAGCATTCTGCTCTGGAATGTTGGCAATTTCCTTTCGCAATCCATCGTTGCTGCTAGAATATTCTATGGGGTCCTTCTCTCATAATGAAAGACCTTCTAAAGAACGCGATCGCGACTATGTTGCTGGTAACAATGAATTTTAATGCTCCAGATGTAAATCTGGTTAGCGAAACACGGATTGGAATGTTTGTGCACGTCTTTGTAGCAGATTGGAAGTGGGGAATTATATAGAAAGGAAAAGGATTAAGAGACAACACAATAACGATAGATTCCACCGAGTTTCGTCACAAAAGAGGAAGACGCCGCGCGCCGATCTGTTCTGAAATGGACAGGAATCTCAATAACTCATTTCATTCCAGCCATTCAGGCGTGGCCTTTATTCATCCATTTATCCTTCAGATCAAGAAGATGGTCCTCGTTCGCTTATAGTCTTTTATCATGTAGCGTAACTCAAGCTGTTACAGAAGTTTGTTAAGGACTAAATATGAAAATTAAGGTTTGGAATTGTTTGGTATCTAGGGTTTACAGTGATATACAAGAGAGAAAATTAGGTAATATGAGGAAAAGAAAGTTATAAGAATTTTAAAATATTTTTTTGATGCTGCGTGTGGGAAAAAAGAGAATATATCCTTTACTTTTCCCCCCACAGTGATATAATTGTGCAATTGTGTGCTAGTTTCTAACCAATTCATTTCGCTCACTATTCCCGGAGTTTACTATGCTTATATTTCAATTCTCAATATGATCTTTATGAACGATTACCCCCAGTAGCACAGAAATATTATATATTATTTGCACAATATTATACAATGCCATGAATACCGAGGAACACCGTAACAAAGTATTGTATTGTATGTATCAGTATTTCCGAGACTCTAAATTTTCACAAATAATATAAAAACAATGTTTTTTTTTTATAAAAATCTTCATTTTAACTCAGGATATCACTCGACTGGAGGTTTTATTTCAAAAAACTCCACTGGAACAATTATTCTTTAAGATGCTGTATATTATATGATACTATTCAATACAGCGAAAAAGATATTATGAGTTTTACATTTATCTGTGTATTGTTCAATATTTTAAGGTAAAGTTATTCTTTCCGTCAACATATGGCAGCATGATGATACTTTAACACTATATTAATCAACATTGAATCATATGACCGAAAAAATATTTTACAAAATGTTTATTTGATATTAAATAATGTTTACACAATCATTTTATTTTACTGTATATAAAAGGCGGGAAGGAAGTTAAGGAAGTTAACCATAAAACAGCTCTCACATATGTATTATCTATTGTTCTGTGAAAAAATTGTGTGTTATTCTCATCGTAAAAATATGCACGTGATTTATTGTTGCGAATCTTGTATTTGATTTTCAATCAATACTGTAATTATAAATGTTAAAGGCGTCTCGTAATACATTGCAAGATGAATAAATAAATTTTAAAATTATTTTAAAACCTTTCAAACATATTATTATAATTACTTTTAAACCTTATTGCCTTAATTTATTAAATTAACAAACTTAGATATAAGAGCTAAAATTGCTTCTTCTTTGACTTCCAATTTCATTTTGAACTCGAAATTGTTACGATAAAAGATAATTTAATTAAAAAGACTATTCAAAATTAATTGTGAATGTGCAGGAAATTTCGTAGAGATCCGAACTCTTTAACTACATTTCATTATCATCATTTACGCTTTTTGCTGCAAGTCTCGCTGGTTCAGTGGTAAGGTGCCGTTTGATATGAGGAAGGTCCCGTGTTTAAAGCTAGCTGTAAGTAGAGGTTTTCAACAAGTAGCAAAGTGTTACCCAAAAGTTCAGCACTTAGGAATTAAGTGATTAATATTTTTCCTAAATTTCTAAAATGTATTTTTAAAATATTTAGTATATTGTTATATTGTTCAATATTATATAATATTATTCAGTATAGTACAATATTATTTAATATAGTATAATATTATACAGTATTATATGACATTATCCAATATTATGAAAAAACATTGTACAGTATTGAAAAAGTCTTACGTTTTACACTGTTTCAATATTGGGAAAAATATTGTACAATATTACTTTCGCGAATTTTATGATATTAGACAATATTATGCACTATCTGGGACATCATAAAAAAAACAAGTTGGTTATAATAAGGTGACAGTCCTTCTTTTGTAAGTTCTGTCCTCCCTCGAAAAGTGTCCTCCTTTTCAATATTAGAAATGAGAAGACTTAATGTATATTTAAAATCTATAAAGTTAATACAATGGGAAAATAAACACGTTGAAAATGATAAAAGATGAGTGGAAATATTCAGCATTTCAAAAACGAACGTATTCCGTGTGAAAATTTATTTATTCTTATTCAATTTTCGTTGAGCTGCCCTGGAACTAATGCAGCAATTGAGAGGGTCTTTTCAATTGCTGATGATTTTTGAACGTATGAGAAATCGAGTGGGAATGTCGATAAAGTTCAATAAAGTTCATAAAATTCAATGTGAAGGATATTTCTAGTTCAAATACTTTCAATATATTGTTAGAAGATGATACATTGATAAAAAAAATATTCAATCAATGGAAAAAGTACTCATTTAAAATTAATAGGCATGTGAGCGTAATTACAATTTAAAACGTTAGAGATGTTTTTATTATGCTTTAATCGTATTATATTGTGTTCTGTATTAATGTTGGAATAAATAAAATCTTTCTTTTAATTACGATGCTCTTTTCTTTACTTTATTTGTGTTCTTCTTTTCATTGCAAACATTTGGTTACCTTCAAGCCTTCATGGTAGAGGTTGGTTTAAATGAAATTGCTTTTAAATTGCAAGTTAGGTATATATTCCTTTCATTAACGTGGTATTATCTTCTTTGTATTGATAAGGAAAATGTTTAAATTAAATTTTCTTTTGTTGAAGCCTGGAATTAACGCAACAAATATTTGTTTGCGTCCTGCCCCCATGTTTGGTGTTCTTGGCATTGATATCCTGGCTACCACTATTGCTGCACACTTACTCTCAAATACAATCATTTGGCTAAAATCGGTCATTAGAAGCACAAAGCTGCCTTATTTAAAATAATGGTGCAAAAATACATTATCAAACTAATGCCGTCAATAGAATGACGACATAATCACTACTACCAAACCTGACAGAGTTAAGATGGTAATTATCACGTTTGACAGCAAAACAACACTATCAATTCGAGATTTACATTGCTGGCCAAAAGTATTGCAAGATTGATAAAATGCGAAATATTTGGAGTTAATTTGAACACAATGGTTCAAAATCAGTTATGGACAATCGTGGGAACTTACATTTTATAGTGAAGATTTTAGACATCTAGGGGACCGTCTGTAAATTGATGAAGAAGAAAAGGATTTGGATTCACCCTGTTTCATAGGAAGCTGATAATGTTTTGCTTCTTATGCGCATTGATTACATGCATTTTCATAAAAATATTTTGAATATTCGGGAAGATAAAAAGGTTTCTTTAAAACATCCCTAATTTTTCGCATGTTTTCTGCTTATAACATGTAGAGTTTTAACCCAAATTCTGTGAAACTTACAGAATACTCAACAATATGTTAGAAAAATATTAAAATTTGAAGTAAATATCTTGAATATTTGAGGAAATATGAGTATTTGTGGTAAATACTTTTTAACTGCGCATGCGCGAAACATAGCGTGAATTTTCTTTCATAATGTCGAAGCCAGATATCTAAGGCAGCTTATATAAAAATTCCAGTTGAATACCATTGAGCAGAATTTCCGTTGTACTCTAAGAGAAACAAAATGATGAGGGGTTTTCCACGAATCAATATTTTTTAACTTGAATCTTCGAACATCAATATTGAATTTTATGAAATTTGAATATCCAGAGTACCCATCTAAACTTATGAATTAAATAATAATTAAAATTGCAATTCGACGATTAATACTCGAAGATTTAAGTTTAAAAACTATTAATTTGTGGAAAACCACTCATTATTTTGTTTCTCTTAGAAAACAGCATGAATTCTGCTGGTTGCAATGTCTACAACTTTCTAAATCTTAATGGTATTCAACTGAAATTTTTATATAAGCTGCCTTAGATATCTGACTTCGACGCTTTGAAAGAAAATTTTTGCTATGTTTCGCGCAAGCGCAGTTAAAAAGTATTTCCTAGAAATACTCCTACTTTCTCAAATATTCGAGGTATTTACCTCAAACTTTAATATAATCTTTCTCTAACATATTGTCGAGTATTCTGTAAGTTTCTGCATGTTATAAGCAAAAACAAACATGCGAAACATTTGGGATGTTTTAAAGAAACCTTTATATCTTGCCGAATATTCATGATATTTTTATGAAAATGCATGTAAGCAATGTGCATAAGAAGCAAAACGAATAATGAAAGTTTCAAAATACTATCAGCTTCCTGTGAAACTGGGTGAGCCCAAATCATTTTCGTCTTCATTAATTTGCTGACATTCCTCTAAATGTCCTCGTGACAAAATATTCACTGTAAAATGTGAGTTCCCACGATTCTCCATAACAGATTGTGAATCATTGTATTCAAAGTTACTCCAAATGTTTCGCAGTTTACCAATGTTGCAATACTTTTGGCCAGTAGTTTATATGGAAAAAAGAGAGAGAAACAAAAATTCTCCAAGGCAAAATACTTATAAAATATATTTACCGAGATAAACATACTAATGTTGCTTACAAAATATTCTAAAATAATAATTCTCATTAGGTACCAGGAATTACAAGATTCCGAAAATATTCATTAAAGTGTTTTTCAAATGGTCATTATTATAATTTTTGAAATGGAATAATTTTAAAGAAGTTTCTTCAAATCGGCACAATTTTTATTTTGCTGACCAAAATATCAAGATTAAAGTTAAATAGTGATTAGGGAATGCATTATTGTTGCTTTTGTTATCATAATCTTTTGACGCTTTAAATAATCTACAATCAACATCTTTTCTAGATGCTTTACGTTTATTTTTAACTGAATTATAGAAACCATTTGCTGGAATTCACGGATAATGTGTATTAGAATGAGCTTAGGGTGAAAAATTATAGTTTTTTAAAGTACTAAATATGCATTTCATAAAGTAAAAATTTATAATATATATTTTAAAAGAAACAATTTTAATATTCTACGCAAATTCTTAGGTAAATGATGTATTGCTATTATTTAGATACTTTTAATATAAATTATTATTACTTAAAATTTTACCTCCTAACTACATCCTAATCTATTCTGAAACATCTTGTTTCAATGCCTGCAAAAACAAATGGTGTATATAATGGTTTTATATTGGATATTCGATAGTGGCCTACTTAGAAAAAATAATCATAGCAAAAATATTTAAAGCCCTTTTGTTACACTGAACTTTCTATTAAGGGTTAAAATATGTGATTTGATAATAATTATTCACTTACTGCTTTTAAGAGTTTTACTGTTAAATTGTATTTTTGCGTTTAGTTAAAATTTATGACTTTTAACTCGACATGTATCCGGTAAATTAAAGGAAATGAAGAATCATTCATTCCCACTAGAGAAATTTTTCATTAAAAAGTTCTTGCTTTGTAGAAAGATCTTAAAATATTCGGAAAAGAGAAGGGTATAAATTCTTTGCTTTTATGGAACAAATTCAGTCGCCATTTTACATTTGGCTTTGCTCAAAGGAAGATTTATGAAGGCGCACTTAGGCATAAAACACAACGGAACTGTCTGAAACAGAGGACCCAAGCCAAATGAATTCTAAATTTCGCCAGATGTGTCACTTGTTTGTTGTTTATGGATCGGCTCGGGCTTATAAACATATTTCTTTCAAAAATTGTCACCGTTTTATCTAACTATACAGGAAAAAAGAAAAAAACAAGATTCTTTCAGCTACAACGCTCTATGCTTCACTGCTTTTAGGTGATATGGATAGAATATATCTTCCGTAGTAATTGGATAGTCGCCAGGGAAACACCAGTACTTCCTCTTTAGTTTCACACAGCTTGGAGGATTCTGCTTGGAATGCATCTCGGCCTCTCCCAACCGCTGAGCGTTTTTCGAAGGATAATGATTGCGATGTGAAGACAGTTTGCTTCAATAAAGGCGACGAAGTGGAAAACAATTTTCAACACGTCTTTGTCATTGATGGATAGGTGCGCCGGATTAAAGATGAGAAATGTTTGGAAAACGAGAGCGCGTAGCATTGTGTTTCGTTTTGAGATTTTGTTAAGTAGCAATAAAATCTGTCAAAAGTTTTGTTTGAACGGATTCCAACTGAATGACAAATTACTTTCGTGTTTCTGTTGTTAGTGATATTTCCTATCATTTAGCAAATTAAAGTCGAAGCAAAAATAAATTATTCTGGCTTTTAGAAATCCATTTCTTCTTTTTAGAAAAGAATCCTAATGTATGGTAGTATAATTAAATAAATAAAAATACAGTTGATGCTAATTCAGCGTCACTGATGAATTACCACCGTATTGAATACTAGGCGTCTTCGAAAAGTTGCTAATTGTTTTTTATGCATAATTTTTATTTTTGAGAATTGAAATGAACAGTGAATCGATACGATACTCTCAATGTCCGCATATATTTAAGCAAGTGAAGAACTGTTAGAATTGGAATTTTATTAGGGTTAAATTGTGGGAGTAGTTGTGCTTGTACTTTTCAGATAATTAGAAGTTCAGAATGATCAGCAAGTTGTTTTGATTGCAATGCTTTTTCAATTAAATTGAAATTGAATTTGAAGGATTTGTTTAGAGGATGAATATTTATTTGTCAGCTCAATAAAAAGGTACGAAAAAAAGGGAGTCATTAGATTTAACAAAAACTTTACTTTCTTCACTGAAATATTTCTGTAAACATTTTTTTCTCAAAAGATGAGCATCAGAAATTTTTAAAACTTAATTATTTAAATAGTTTAAGCAATAATTAACTATTGTCTATTGCAGAACTCCTATTTTACCTGCGTAGGATTGTTTGTTAAATTTTCTTAGTTATTTTGTATCCTGTAAATTAGCCACGGTTCGGTGGGCACCGTTTATGTATACTGAAATTCGACGAAGCTGATATCTTTTATGGTTAAAATAACACTGAAAAAAATGTACTCAATACATATTTCTGCACATAAATACTAATATCTTCAGTAAAGAAAAGAACATCAGTCAAGCGAACAATTTAAATGTTTCTGCAGAATCAAATTTCCATATAAGTTGATTGTCAGATGCTTCAAAGATTGTGATCTCCAATTTGCTTTATTCGATTGCCATTGGAGAGACCGGGGCATGTTACCGCTTCACTGAAATTCGTCATGAGAGTAAAAATCGTTTGGCAGAAAACAATTTGTCTTTGTTATAATGACGTCAGGAGCGCAACCCGACATCAAACGACGGTTTATTCCACCACTGAACGATATTTTGTTTCCTTTTGTCTCATCTTTCTATTCTTTTTTTTCGGGGGGCGGGAGTTAGAGAAAAGAGAGAATAGAGAGAATTCTTGGAATTGTTTATTTTTCAAATTCGATTTTCGTATTTTGTTGCTCTGGAATTCCTCTGCGATTTCAATAAATAATTTCATTTCACCTCACTTCAGGCGAAAGAATAAAAAGGGGGCTTCCCTTAAGGGAATCGTGAAAACTTTGAAAAGAGAAACAGAGACAAAATGTGAATAAATATATCCGCCAGGAAGGGATGGAAATGAAAACAGCAATGAAACCAAAATTTCAAGGGATTTACCTGATTTTAAAGTGGATGAACATGCATCTTAAACAATTTTTAAAGTACAGATACGTCCAAAATCTGATTTGAATTACAAAAAATTGGGATTTTTCTAGAGAAAAAGTATTTCTGTAAAATTCCTTAGCTTCCACCTTAATCTTTTATTCTTTATAAAGATTAATTCAGGTTTACATTCCTTTATAAACCCTGTTGCATTCTGAACATTTAGTTGAATAGTAATTTGAATTTAAACAAAAACACTCATCTAAAACTTTATGATTATCAGTCTATTGAAGTTGAATCATTGGAAATGATGCTTCGTAAATCGCAATATCTATAACTTTTTTTTTGAAGTTATTAACAGTTTAGTGCTACTCGCCACGGTACGCTTAGTATTTATTTTCCCGAAACCTAGCTACACATCTTGTCACTATGAACATCATGTAATTTAGAATGAAACAATTTTAATGCAATATTGTTTCAGAAAACATGTATCTCCTAAAATAAAAATAATAAGTTTTTCAATTTTCATGGTTAAGTTTTGGAAATTAAAAATGAAAAAAAAAAATAAATAAAAGTTATAATTTTTAACCTATCTTGGTTGCAATCAATAAAGGGACAACTGTAGCCTGGACGCACAATTTCGGTTGCAGCTTGGGGTATAGCGATCTCGAAGCCGAATGAGATCCATTCTCGAGACTTCTATCACAATCGTCATTCGATCTTTATCTTTCGATAGTGAATATGACGCAACGTCTGTCTACACGTTATCGTAGGCTATGCTGTCACGGCATGCCCTCTTTCCTTCTGCAAAATTAAGTCCCATATAGGAATTTTATTTTGCAACAGTCTTCCTATGCAAGTCTGCAAACTTGCAGCAAGTTCAGCATGACAAGACCGTAAGTTCATAACAAGACTGCAGCAAGTTAACGCAAACATCGAAGTCACCATACGACAAACTTGCAGTGAACTTGTCGTGTCAAGTTCATTGCAAACCAGTAGAGAAAAAAAAGTACGCATACGAACGCTGGATTCGAATCGCGGACAACTTGCTTACCTAACCTGACGCCTTAGCCACTAAGCCAGCGAGACCTCGATCGTCGAAGATAGATTGCGCTACATTTTATTTTTACTACATGTTATTTTTAATTGTCTTCTTGATTTAGTTAATCTTTTTATAATTTTGAATTGAGAATATGATTTGAAGTCAAAGAGAGAGCGATTTTCGCTAATAACTAAGCTTTGGTAGTGGAATAATTTATGAAATTAGGGTTCAAAAGTAATTACTTTTAAAAATATGGGACACAAAGTAAGTTATTATTTTTCAACAAACTCCTTATTATTTTTCAACAAACATTGAATGTTATTTGTGTTTAATTTTAATTCTGTTTATGAACGTTAAAATTTCAACATTAATAAAAAGGTGATATATAGTTTTCTTTAAAGTGCGAGTTCTATATTGAGTAAAATTTGGGATGGAGGATTTTTCAAAAGTAATATTTTTTATAAAATGACCTAGTTGGTTGTTTTCAAATTATCGTTGATTTAATGAATTAATAAAAAGAAGGACGGTCTAGGGGATGTAAATAAAAATTAGATGTTTTTAGAAACAGAGACAAAGAAACAACACCACATATATACAGCTGTATCCAGGTCGTTGTGTGTAAGTGCTCCGGATCAACTTCACAGCAAACTTGCATTGCAAGGGGATGATCGATTATGCTGTGTTACTTCGCAGGAGTTTCGCTGCAAATTTGTCGCGTCAAGTTTGTCATGACAAGATAATATCTAGAAAAAATCACACTTGCTGCAAATGTTCAGGGGTAGTCAAGGCGCATTTCACGTGTATCGCGACAGCATCAATTAAATTCATTACGTCGTAGATCTTCATATTAGCATGAGAATTTATTATATCCCCTACTGATTATCTACCAAGACGACACTTAGCCGCTTTAAATGTTCAGGGAGACCACATACACTATTGAAATTCCAAGAAAAAGATATTCATTTTTTAAATTTTTACTCCCAAATATTGAAATTAAAATTCCCTCAAGAGCTTGAGACAGCTTTTTATAAATCAAACTAAGTAAAATAGTTTTTAAAGCCAAATTTTCTTATGTCATGCGTTTGTAGAACTATGCAGGAACAAAAATTCTCATTTTTTGCAAAAAAAAGTAATGGAACATATTGGTTTTTTCAAAAAAGGGAGCCATCTTTGAATTTTTCGGCAGTGTATTTTGTATGCTTTACATTGAAACTAGGGAAGGCGGTTATTTCAAAAAAAAAAAGCGGTTTTTAGTTAAACCGTTTTTTTCACTTCCGGTTTAACCTGGCGGTTAAAACAGCTTAAAATAACCGATTTTTGAAAAAAATGATTTTTGGTTTCTTTTTTATAAAAAAGCAACATTTGTGGACAGAATTTTGTATTATTAATAATATAAAATAAGTAAGTATTAATACAATGGCTAATTAATGTAATAAGTAATGATTATAATTGAGTAATTGATACAATAAGTAATAATAATAAATGAGTAATAAATGTAATAAATAAGTATTGCAGACAAATAAAAAAAGAAATTAGAGAGTACAGACGTAAATAATCGTATTTTGTGTTGTTTGCGTCTATATGTGTAATAATAAAAAAAACTATGCCTAAATTTTTATACAGTCCCTCGCCTCCTATTAATCATATATATTAAAATATTTTTGGCATACTGAACTTTTAAACTAAATGTTCCACTCTTCTGCGACCAAAACTATTCGAGTTATGAAAGCTTGACTGACTATTTTAGACTATCTCAATGTTCGCCTCGAGGAAGCGGTGGCCGTTTATTGACCTAAGATGATGAAATTCAAAACTTCATAACTCGAGCCTAAAATCGAGTCTAGCTTTTGATAGCTGACTTTGCCGGGTTTTCCCCCCAGTTTTTAGATTTAAAAAAAATAACCGGTTTAAACCGGGAAAAACAAAATAATAATAATAACCGTGAAAACCGGTTAAGCGAAACAAAAAAAAAACAGTTTTCGGTTTAAAACGGTAGGTTTTATTTCTCATCCCTAAATGAAACGCTATCATAGATAGTCCTTTTAATTTAAATTATTCTAAAGTTTTTAAATTAATTATTAAATGACTCTTTTTGTGCATCATAAGTTAATAAAAGTAACAGTATTTTCAACCTATCCTGTTTATAATGCAAAATTAAATAAAATTTAAATTGCGTTAAATAAAATTAAATTTTGCGTTCGTCGATATTATTGAACTAGTGTCCATAGTACTTTTTCTGCAATATGTATTTTTCTACCAAAGATAAACATAGGGTAAAAGTTTTCAAATATACTCTATAAATAAATATTTACTTTTGTTTGTATAGCTGAATCATAAAAAAATAAATAAACATAAAATTAGATAAAATGTGATTAGATGGGAGTGTACCTATCAAGCAAATTTATAAGAAATCAAGACAAGTAAAACAAGTAACGGGTAAGAAATGCAAGATAATGACAAGACACATAGAACATCCAATTACAAAATGCCGATCTATTATTATCATATTGAATGATCCGCATTATTTTCAGTACGATGAGGTTGATAAAAGACCAGGAGAAAAGGAGTAAAATAACCAAATCATAAATACCTAAAAGCAAAAAAAGCCCCCCACAAAGGAAACGATTAAAGACAATAAAATCAGATTTTATCCAGAGCGCGCATAATGCTGCTGCAACCGAAAGCAGAAGCAGACAAAACATTTTATATGGAAAGGAAAACTAAGCAACTTGTGCAAAAAGTAGTGTTGGAAACAGCAGAAAAGAATCCGGCCTTGCAGACTTTATCAAGGGTCACCTGCAGGAAGAAAAAGATAATATTTTTTGAACCCCTGCCCGCAGGTGACCCTTGATAACATCTGCAAGGCCGGATTCTTTTCTGCTTTTTCCAATAGTAATTTTTTATAAAAGTTGCTTAGTTTTCCTTTTCATATAAGATGGTGATAAAATGTCTATTTTTACCTGTAGATATGCCATTGCCTCTTGTGCACTAAATGTTGTAGCTCACAATTTGAAGCTGGAATGCCTTGACATCAAATGTTGCTATTTTTATTTTACTCACTTCAAGGATTATCGTATGGATTTTAAATTATAGCTTGCCTTGATTAAGAGTGCCTTGAGATATATTTGCATCAGAGCATTGAACAGTCGATAAAGGATGTTATCTCAAAATAAAGGGTATGTTTTTGAGATGAGAAAGCATGGTAATTTATTTTATCACCTATTTAAGATAATTCGAATCTTTTAAGAGAGAGAAAAATCTGGTTGGGGAATTATAAAGCCTCTGTTTTTCCTGTTTGTAATTCAATACAGACAATCCCGGAAGCAGAAAATGCTTAAAAGTGCGACGTACGTCACAGAACAAACGCTGTCTTGGCAGAACATTTTATCCTTAAAAAAACACGCGCACACAGACAAAAAAATTATTTAAAAATTATTCCCATTAATGTCGCAGTATCTGACTTCAAAAGCCATTGACAGAATTGCAAATTCTGAATGTATGCCTTGGTTTTAAATAATTAATTTTAATATAATATTTTGTCATGAATGAGTAGTAAATATTCTACTGGTTAATTAGTATTTTTATATCTATTTTGCATTTTACTGTGGTCCGCCAAATTTGGACAAACTGCCTGCAGAACATTTCCAACTGTCTGAGGTCATGTTGCAGAAAGCTGGATATAAATCTGCTCTTGGTCAGACAACCATATATTCAAGTGAAAATAAAATCAAGGGATAATTTAATACTTCTTGCAAATAAAGTAAAGAAGAGAGTTAACACTTTTACATATTTAAGTGCTAAATGAATTCTGTAAATCAGCGAATTTTAAATATATGCTCTATTCTAACATTTTAAGGACTATTTTTTTGGTCCTTAAATGCTCCTAAAGTCACGAATTCACTCGGCACAGGATGTAATTGTAAGTATATTTCTGGAAGAGGCAAGTAGCACGCGATATCTCTATGGGTTTTCTAATCAAAAATGAATTTTTAAATAAAGGTCTTAAACCCAAACAATACTTACTTTTTGCTAGGAAGCCTAAAGTTTGTTTGCTTTTCAATTCATTGAGCGTAATACATTTCTATCTTTTTATACAAGAGTTTAAAAGAATAAGACATAAGTTTTCTGAAAAATGATCCGGAAGGAGTATTACGGCTTGTAATAAAGACGAGAGATGAAAAAAAGTAGATTGCAAAAGTGAATGATAGAATTGAGCACCGAATTTCCTCACTTTTCCATCCAGTTTGAAGGATTCTGTTGAATTCGGAAATCAAGCTTGCGAAATTCCAGAACGAGAATATTAAAATCCAGGAAACAAGATTTGAATTGCGAAGTCTCCTTTGCTCTGAAACAAGAATTTTTTTTCGGTTTCTTCTGGTTTTTTCCAAATAAAAATCAAGAAAGCATTTGTTGTGTAAGTGAAAGGGTATTAGTAAGGGAGAGGATATTGGGTTCTAAGCAACAGAAAGCTCAAAATGCGAATCGAGAAATCCAATATATGGTAGAAATACTGAGGTAACTTTCCTGAAATTCTTTTTTCAATATAAGACCGAAGATTCAGCTTACAAGAAACTAAATCGGTCTTTTTCTATTATTAAAACTACTATCTGGGCTGTTTTTTCCCTCATTGTTCTGTGATAAGGTGGAAAATCAGTTTTTATATTGCAAAAAACGCTTGGTAGACAACATTAAAGCTCAAGAATTTTTTAGTTCTGTTAGAAGTTTATCGATAAGGCACGTCATAAAGTTTTCAGTACATAATTTGTTGAATGTTGTCGAGCAGAGAAGCCAATAAGAGTTTTGGAAAAGTGCTATTTTCGAAAATTATTACACCAGGAAAATCTATCTGAATCAGATTTTCTGTTGCAAACAGAGACAGAGAAATAAGCAGGGAGATCTTTGAATGGCTCTTAAACTCAAGGAGCGTAGGTTCTAGTGTTTATTTTCGTTTTATGAATTAAGAGGAATAATTGCAAATATAGTGCTCTAATAGAAATCTATAATTATCATTATCAAATATTTCTTTCTTTGTTAACTAGACTGACTTATACGAGCTTTTTTTATATCTCAATTTCATTCCATTTCATCTTCGTTTTATGAAATAAAAGCATTAATTGCAAATATAGAACTTTAATAGAAATATATGATTTTCAATATCAGATATTTTTTGCTGTTTCCACTATTTTGAGCTAGATGGACTCATACGAGCGTTTTTATAATTTCTTTACTCTACTTTGAAGAGAATAGAATAAATGGCTAAAAATTAATAAATACGAGGGTTGTTCGGAAAGTAAGTTCCGTTACTGTGTGAAAGAAAGCAGAGACGGATGTGGACAAGGATATCTATTTAATAAAGATTTATAAACATTACTCTACTTTCCGACGTAGCCAACCATCACATTAAGGCATTTAACGTATCGAGAAACAAGGTTTTGTATGCGAGCATCATAGAAGGTGGCCACCTGTGAGGTAAGCCAGAATGTTACGACATCTTTCACATTTTCAACGTGATCAAAACGCTGCCCTCTGAAGAATCGCCTCAAGTGCAAGAATAGGTGAAAATCACATGGCGACAGGTCAAGACGATGAAGGACTGAATGAGCTGTTGAGTCATACGAGCGGAATGTAGCCTGGCATTGTCGTGCAATACCCCTCACTCATAACTGTATCTTCGTACACCTCACAGATAAGTCTAAGGATTTCGCATATCCGCATATTCCTCACATTGAAAAATCGAATTACGAAATGAATTTCACAGATGGCGGGACCTTCTATAGTCTTCAACATCTTTAGAGCAAGATTTACACGTGTCAGCGTTTCACCATATGAACTTTTCTATTATGACGCATTAATTAGTCATTACAGACGCGGTACCACGTAGGCAGATTAGAGCCATCTGTCGGGTGCAGGACTTACAGTGGAACTTCGCTTAACTAGTAACTCGTATAACTAGTAATTCGCATAACGAGCAAAACAAATTATATAAAAAATGACTTGCTTAAAAGAGCGACGTTTTGCATAATGAGTAACGAGAAGAGAGGAAGTCCCGGATTTTGCGCCAACTAACATTCATATCCACGAAGCCTTTATTTTGCTTTAATTCTTATCAAACATGGTGTCTAGTGATGGGTTGAAAAAATATTCTTCGTTGAACGAAAATATTTTTCCGATATCACAGATTCGTGACTTTGGCAAAGAAAAGTTCGCTAAGGTCTAACTTTGACCTGACGGACGGAAGCGTACCATGAATACTTTTTTTAAAACTCAGAGCTGGTTAGCATAGGAATGCCCCATCCTGGCCGAAGCCGTCCTGTTGATGAGATGAGGGCAGCGTGAAGCAACCCCACCCAATATGGGGGCGTAAGCCCCTATTATCGGTATCGGTAAAACTTCAACCGACTCTGCTACATTAACCCCGAATACTATCTTATTTCAAGTCATGATATGCAATCTCATTCAATTTCTAAGGGCATTCAACTCGATACACACAAATATATATATATAGTTAAACATTTTACAAACAATTAAAACTCAAATAACATTTTCAGTATATTCACCTATTAAACCAATAATTAAAATTAAATATAAAATAATATTACCTAATTAATAATCAACAAAACTGTATTTGTATATAGCTCTTGGCTTTATAATGCTATGACTTAGAAGTTATTTTATTATACGTTTAGTTATTTTCTCGATCTTTTCTTGAAATACATATATATATATCTTCAAAACATAAAGTTTTCTGAAGTTTACCAAAAATAGAACGTTAATTTACCATAAGTAAACCAACAAAAATGAAAGTATAGATCAGGACCAGTCCACTGAGAGAGTTTCATGAAGTGCTTTAATAATTGCAGAAGTTTCAGCTGGTTAGGAAACAAACTCACCACTACGAAGTGGGGATGGAAAACTGAAACTAAAATACAGTGGAAGTTTCAAAAGAGCACTGAAACCAGTTACAATTTCCAAACCATTTGATCCAGATGATCTATTTCATCAACTATCGTGTACTTGTATAAAAGTATATAGCAGTACTATGGCTGCCGAAAAGCCAACCCGAATGAGTATTGTAGTGGGTT
>BGPR01015827.1:0-13673 GCA_013235015.1 Araneus ventricosus | reverse complement strand
AAAAAAAGAGAAGAAAGCTTTAAAAATATCCAAATAAGTAAAAATAAAAATATCGTTCGTCATTTCTTCTTTCCAGTAAAGGATTTTTCGTTCGACATTTTTCTTCCTTTTTTTCTTTCACTAATGCGTCTGGAAACTTGATCTGGAAAATTATGAGGAGAGAGAGAGAAATAGTTTTAGATCGTTTTAGTTTATTTTTGCAATTATTTCTTTTATTTTTTATTTCATCCGATTACTTTCTTCTGCTGCGGTTTTCTGAAGAAATTAAATAACGGGAAATGACGCCGAAAAGTTCTTTCTTCTGCCTGCACTTCTTTGCTCAAGTGAGCGTTTAATAAAATGCCTCGGTCCCATTTGTAAGATCAAAATTATTTTTTAATCAGAAAATTCATCAGAATTGGTTCTAAACTGTCACCTCTGTAGGTTCCTTTTGTTAGTTTTGGATGATTTTAACATTATTGCTTGGTTTCTAAGTAAAGTTATTCAAAAAAAAAAAATATTCAATCCATTTTAAAATTTTTTGAAAAAAATGTTGAATTCTAGGGCCAATTGTTTTTTACTTACTATCTATTTTTTTCTGTTATCTATTTCTTAAAAATCTTTTTATAAATTTAATTCTCAAAACGCTCTTTTCTTTATTTTTTGGGAAAAAAATGTTTGGATGTTTATTACATCCTCGTATACGGCGCATGAAAAAAAGAAAGTTTTAGAATCATTAAAAATTTTACCTCCAAATTTTTATACATCATAATGCAATTATTTTATATTCTGCGTTTTTATAATACTATTTCGCTCACTTTTCTACATCAATTTTACAAATTCATAAAAGTATATCAAAATAATACAAAATGTGAGATACTTCCATCAAATTAGGAACAAAAGTGCCCAAGCAAGTCTTGAAAATTAATTATTTTTTGAAATGTAAATTTACTAATTTTTTGAATTAAAGTTTATGCTGTGAAAGGCTACTCCCCAATTAAAGAGACTACTGAGCATTTAAGCAACGAATGAATTGCAAAAATCTATTTCATCAGCCTTGAAAAATTTATTAAAAATAAAGAATAAAGTGCACAGAAATAAAATTTCCATCACTGAAAAGCTAATTTTTTAAATTTTAAAGTGGAGTAAAAATGTTTTTTTTCTGCAATAATATAGTCCGAAATATTGAGAAAAGGTATTCAAATTTCGAATAATTTTTAACAATCTAAAAATATAATTAAAATTTTAAAAAGCATTTCTTAAGAAGCACCTACTATCCGAGAAGTAACCAATTACCTAATTCTTTACTCTTAGTCAAAACACTTTACCCTGAAGAGTGTTTTAACCGAATTTCCATCATGTATCACGCAATCAGCCGAGAGAATGCCAGCCTAAAAACCTTATTTTGTTAAAAATTGCTTATATTAATAAAAATAATACAATTGAAACCAATTCAAACTACTCGTATTTAAATATAGGGGAGAGACGCCGAATTCGGACCGGTCCCTAGAATGGACCGGTATTATACTGTCTCTCCGCCACAACAACTCTTCTCGCCAAGTTATCTCGTTAACGGTGGTCACTATAGAAACAGGAAGAATCCATTTCGAGGAGGTAGAAGTTCAGTAAACTTTGTTACATTGGCGCACTTAGCTCCGAATGGGAAAGAACGTGCAACTTTGGCAAAACCCAGAAGGCGAATGACCAACTACTCTTTTACCGCCGCGAACTGGCACCAAGAATAAAATAAAACCATGACTTCCGTCGGATTCCTCCTGTTCGAAATGGATCTTCCCTAACATAACCAGTTGCTATAGCGACCGCCGTCGACCAGACAGCTTGGCGAGCAGAGCTCTCTTGGAGGCCAGACAATAACTTCAATTCTACTAACCTTTGGGCCGTAACATACGCAAAATTATGTTGAAACGATGTAAATGGGGTGCATGAAATAATTTTTAAGAGAAAACGCTACGTGGTTACAGATTAAGAACAAGTATTTAGATTTATGCATGAACAATCGATTATTTTAACAAAATACAAATAGCCCATACGCAGTTCTAAATTAAGTAGAAAAATATGTTATTTTATCCTCATATAGGAAATTTCTTTAGCTATAATTTTGTCCGCACTGTACAAACCCCCCGATCGAAATGACCTTCACAATCTATATACAGTGTACTTATCGTGGTCCAATAGCTAATTCCTAAACCGTTAGAGATAGACATACAGTTCCAATTGAAAAAATACTTTAAATGAAGGAGAAAATTATAATATATGTTTTTTGAGTGAATAAATATATTCCTGAAAAAAACACGAATTCTAACTTTTGATACGGTCCCCCGGTCCTATCAATCATATTTAGTAAAATATATTTGACACTCTAATATTTTAAACAAAAAAACTCCCATTCTCTTGTGACTGAAACTGACCGAGTTATTGAGCTTTTAATATCGCTGACTTACACCACTTTTCACCATTTCAATAGCCGTCTTGAAGACGATCCACCAATCAATGCGCAGCACTTGCTCAACGAGGCGGCTGATTGGTTTAAAATCATGAAATTCGAAGCTCCAGAACTCGCTCGGTTTTAGTCGCAGAAGAGTGCGACTTTTTTTGTTTAAAATGTTAGAATCTCAAGAATATTTTACTTAATATGACCAATAGGACCGGGAGACCGTATAAAAAGTTAGAATTCGTATTTTTTTCAGGAATATATTTATTCACTCAAAAAACATATATAGTAATTTTTCCCTTCATTTAAACCATTTTTTTTCAATTAGAACTATATGTCTATCTCTAGCGGTTTAGAAATTAGCTGTGTGGACACCCTGTATACAAAACGCTAAGGTACGTGGCACAAAAATCGCTCTTATGACTTAATGTCGAATGGCAACAGTCAAATGCAAACAAACCGCCGTACGAACGTTTCACACTGATTGCAGCTGCACTTAATTCAGCGCTTTGCTTAATTAATAAATGGAGCTTCAAAATATTATTAGAAATACTCGGAAGAGGTCTCACCGGGTCACCGAAACCTCCATTCAGTCAGCGGAAAGATGTAAAAGAAATCAAGATGGTAGAAATAGGCGTCAAACAGAAAGTTTAATCAAGCACGAAAATAGGCTTAACAGTTAGTTGGCAGATAGGTTATCGCTATGACTTGCCTATGGAAATTGCACTCAGTGATCAGCTGTATAGAGAACTGTAGCAACACAAATGTGGTGCACTAAAATACAACAGGTGTGAAAAAACAATAAAAAAATGAACAGAAATATCTTTCTCTGTATACAATTTCATAAACATAGATGGTATTTATCGAGAAAGATCGCAAATTACTGTTATAACTGTGTACTAATTGTTAATCGAACATTTAAACTGTGTTAAAAATAATCATAATATTTCATAGATTAAGTGTAAAGTGAAATCCTTATCTAAAAAGTTATCTAAGTATTTAATAACTTACATATATTAGATTTTTTTCTCTTTTATGTGTATGAATTTAAACATACAATATTTATTTTAGATTTGTCTTTTAATGTATATGAAAGATATTGGTTTTCATAACTTCTAACTAAATTAATATGACAGACGAGCAGCTGGTCGCTCAAGGCGGCTAGTTCCTAACTGAAACATTAGGACTTTCGAACCTCAATAAGGGTGGAGGAAGAAGAAACACAGAAGCTTAGTGTCATAAGCCATCTTTTACTGCACAACACAAGTCATATACTCATAACAAATAATGAAACGCGAGTTTATATACAGGAGAAAGACGTTGCACAGCGCCCTCTATCGGACAAAACACAAAATATTTAACAAATTTATCATAATTATTTTAGGGAAAAAGTTTAAAATTAAGGTTAGAGGAATTTTTGTTGTTGTCCAAAGGTTGTCTGGATTGGACCACAAACGGTTGCCTACATTACACCAGTTAAATCAATTGGATTATTATTTTAAATTACAGGAACAGTTCAGAAAGCAGTTCATCACAGCTAGCAGTCCTCGTAAGTAGAAATTAGATCAAGTCAAAACAAAAAAACGATAGAATGACACTAAAACTATCAAATATTGGATCAAAAAGTATAAACATTTAGTATACGTATTATTTATATCCTTTGTGCAGGGAAAAGTAGAACAAGAAGTGATACAGTGCATAGAATGTCATACTTGCGTACATGCATTGTGTGCTGGTGTGAATTTGTGAATGAAAAAAATTGCTTTAATGGGACTTAAAGAAATTGGTGGTCCAATCTAGGCAATAGTTTCCCTTGATTGGACTGATGACACATTTTTTTGAGCTGCTGTTTTCCTGATTTACAGTAATTTTCATGAAAAGTTAATTACACTGTTCTGAGGATAAATTAGCTGCAAAAAATTCTACTACTTTTTTTCATTAAAATTACTTCTCCATCACTTTACATTTTTAAAAATGTCCAGGTGGCCCAAATTCAACGACTCTGCCGTATATGATTGTCAACAATTTTATACAGTAAATTCCTTATACGCATGTGGTACGAATATTTATCATCTAATGCTTACTAAGATATACATTATATGAAAGTGAAAGATATTTCACCAAATTACAGGCGAAAAGTATTTTAAAAATTAAAAAAATGGCATCCATTAAATAAATATTAAAAACTGATTATGAAGTGTTATGAATTTTCAACATTTACTTACGCGTTTATTAGCTGAGCTAATTTTATTCGTTTTTAGGCACGATTTTAATTAGTAAAGAGTGAGACTTTTCTTGTAAATAGTGAATGCTGATAAGATACAGAAACGTTATTAGTAAATAATCTAAATTTACAAGGAACTAGACATTATAAGACTAATTTGTTTATTGCATGTTTTGCAATTACCGTATTTCGTCTTTATTTGTATAATAATGCTCATTTCATGAAAATATTAATGCGTTTTCTTTCGGAAGATTCTTACTCTAACTTAGAGATACTTTTGCCTCCGATATTAATGAAAAACAGATTCATGAATTATTAAAATATTTTCAACAGTGAAAATGCACCTAGAAGGTGGAAAAAATATTCAAATCACGAAATCGTGGAAAATAAGTTATTAAGTAAGTAACAGGCAAGTGGCTGAGATATTTAATTTACGATTCCTTGCAATATATTTCCGATGGAATTATAGATACCCAGATTTTGAATTATAGAAACACAAAACGGCTTTTTCATTTCATTTTATATAAGCTTTGAGACAAGATGGGGAAAAATGATTATTCAATGCTTTTTGCGGAGAAAGATCCAGAGATAATATATTCACTTTTCCCTAACACCTTACTTGATGTAAAAATAAGGAATTTTCATCATGGATTAAAATAAAAAAAAAACTAACGCCATTACCATACAAAACGAAAGGAATCTAAATTCATATAATCAGGCGTACACGTAGAAATAGACCTTTTTTGTTAAACGCTTCTAGAATACCAGCCAAACGAATCACTAACAGGTTCGAATAGACAACTTCTAAATTTGTATATTTTAATAAATCTAGAGCTGAACCGTTTCAGGTTGTTTTTGATGGATGGGAGTAAAAAATGCTGTTTAAAGAAAAATCAATTTGCTTTCCTAAGTCACATGGTTGAAAAAGATGCGAAGAAGAAAATGTGCTTCCAATTTAAATGCGAATGTAGATTCTTCCTTTTAAGAATACAAGGTAGAAATAAAGAAATGATGCTAAGACTGGAACTGATGCGATTATGAGAGTTTTCGTGCATATTCTTTCCTTGATCTGTTCACTTCGTTTAAAGTTTCGCTTATATTTCCCCTTCGGTCTATTATCGTCTGCTCATAAAATGCAACAATATTTTTTTAATTCATTAAAATTCTCTGTTCATGCTGATGTTTGAAGTTATCTTCTTATATACATGCAAAATAGTCTGAATTCTAATTACATTGGAATTTGGAATAAAAAGCAGCAAAACTTTATGTAATCTTTGGGTTTGATTTTTTTAAAATTATTTATTGATTTTTAGTAAATTTTTCCAAGAATTGAAGATGAGAAAATAATGGATATGTTTTGGTTCGTAGTTGGTTTTCTAAACAAGAAAACAGAAATATTTAATGATCAGATTTCTATGATTTCCATCCCCCCAATCCTATTATTCTGCCTCATCGTGGCGGGGGTGGTGGACCTGGGTGGAATGGGCGGTGTACATCTGGAGTTTTTTCTCCTGGCAGGGTCACCCAAGGCGTGAAGGCCATTCAATTATACCCAGCTAAAGTATAAAGGTCAACAAAGTCAGGTAACAAAGGTAACATAGTCAGACTTCTTCCCTCGGGGGTCCAAGGTCTAGTGCCAACAGAAGCTGCACACTCCTCCTTCACCATGAATCGTTTGGCTATAGTTTTGGATACTGCATGGTCCTGCGCTGTTTCTTGATTTTCTGTTGGCGAGCGGACTCTTGGACTTGATCTAGCAGAGGACTAGAACAAGTGGAATAAGAAAAAACAACAACAATGATTTCCATTCATGCATTCATTTCAGCAAATGAATTCTTCTCAATTTATCGCAAAAGTCTTATTTATTTCCTGTAAGATAAAATATAAAGACAGGATACATCGGCATTCGAGATGTGGGGGTTTGTTAATTCCAAAATAATTTTTATTTACTTTCCTAAAAATCATTTTATTATCCATTTTATTAAAATTCTTTTAAATATATTGTTTGCTTAAAGCAATCTATCCAATAATCTTTACATTTTAGTTGGCGTTTCAGCATCCAATGTAAACATCTTTGGAAGTTGTGTAATTTGAATAAATTTCTTTATCGCAGATTTATGAAAAATAAAACTTTCCTAATTAACATATAATACTTTTCATCATTTTATGTAGGTAATAGTTTTGTTCAATTTAGTTATGTTAAAGTCCAGTTTTGGAGTAACGGATATTGTAATTTTGAACCATGATCAGTTGACAGTGACGACACCCAACACTTCCTCTCCAAAATTCCCCTCAATATCCGCTAGAAGACGTTTGACTCACAAGGTCAGATTTGGCCTGTATATAGGAGGGATCTTTGATAAATCCCGGTTACGATTTTGCAGCCGAAAACTGAAGCCTTAGCATTATACCAATCCTGGCACTTAGGCTGGGCATTCATCTGTAGTCCATTCCATTCCATTTGTTCAAAGGCTGGTTTTTTTCCATCCATTCAAGTCGAAAAATGAGGCACGTCATTCACGGAGGCTCCAAAGTTTGTTTTGCTACAAGGATCAAAGTTGTATAATTCTACCCACCCACCCCTCCTCTTCCCCTACGCGGGAGATTTCGTGTTTCATTTCTACCCTCGACACAAGGTCTCAGTTTACAGTAGAATTCTGAAATAAAGGGTAAAGGGGTACTGCTGAAGTATTTGTTTTAATAATAATTGGGTTTAATATTCGACTTAATTTTTTTCATTTTCTTTATTATTCCATCATTTGCACGATGTGGAATACCTTTCTAGGCTCAATAGCTTCTGACATGGAAAAATAGGTAAAGAATTTCAGTTTGCTGTCTTTCAGTGATATTATAGAAGGTTGTGATTTCAGTGATATCGTTGTGCTACATTGATGGAGATGGGGTGGACGAATTAGGGGGGGGGGGCCAAACAATTTATAGACATTGAAAAGTACCCGGGAGTGTAAGAGATAGATAAAAAATTGTAAAATGTAGTTAAAAAATTAGCTAGCTTTCCTGGGCACTACTGCTTTTTTATATTTCCTAGTTTTAGTCAAAATTTAATATTTTTTTTTTACAAAAAGTGAGGAACAGTCGCTTTGCCGACTCGCCGTTACTGATGTGCAGTGTTACTGTGCGTTTACTGTACTGTGTTATTACTGTACTGTACTGTAATTACTGTACTGCACTGTGTTATTGATGTACTGTGTGATTACTGTACTGTGATCCGCACTGTTACTGTTTGTTTACTGTATTGTGTTATTACTGTATTCTGTTATTACTGTACTGTAATTACTGTGCAGTACTATAATTACTACACTGTACTGCAATTACTGTGCTGTACTATAATTACTGTACTGTACTGCAATTACTGTACTGTACTGTGTTATTGCTGTACTGTGTGGTTACTGTACTCTGATGTGCACTGTTACTGTGTGTTTACTGTATTGTGTTATTACTGTACTGTACTGTGTTATTGCTGTACTGTGTGATTACTGTACTGTGATGTGCACTGTTACTGTGTGTTCACTGTGCAGTTGCTGTGTGATTCTCCACTTAGGCAATGGAATAAATTTTTATGTACCACAGTATTTAATCTCATGTTGGAATTCTGAAATCTGCTGTTCTATTTTATTTTCAACTAACGCTAATAAAAGTAGAAATCTATTACCTTAAATTTTTGCTTATCCCAATGAGAACTAGACAAACATATGGATTTGAAGTCAAATTGTTCAATATTGAAGTCATAGACATCTTCCGCCATTCACAGAGACGTTTAGCCTTAAGAATATTAAGCTTGAATGCCGTCAGAATGTTTGAATTGACTAATAAAAAAAGTGTTTTACTAAGAAATATTACCACTCGAGATGATTTTTATGAAAACAATATTCTTGATCTTTCTTCATCTGTTAAATGCTCCGAGTCCATTTAATTTTGCAATCAAATGCGCATGTATTTTAGGAAATAAATATTCTTTTTAAAGTTATTTAAAAATAATCATTATATGTTTCCATGTGGATAAAACATAACGGCTAATACTAACACTTATAACCACGTCAAAGGTCTCTTTTCATTTATAACTTTTAAATATTAGTTTTTCATCTCTTAATGCAATGTACCACGTGATGCATGTCAAATGCACTGCACCAATTTAGTTTCGGAATAAATTGCTCATCTTTCAGTAAGAGAAAAAACGTGATGTCGCATTTAGTTCAAGACACTTTGCTCTAGATGTTCTGCGTTTCACTAATTCAGAGTTATCTCAAATATTCTATGAAACCAGAAGATTTGCGCTCGTCTACGACGGGCTTTTAGCTTGCCAACAATATCACACATCTGATTGTCACAGATTTGTGAACGAAAGTTGTAGTAGAAAAGAAATGAATTAAGAAATTTAAAAAAAAAAACATGAAAAATTAAAACAATGAATCAATTGACACTAACTTTCGTATTGAAAAATATATAAATATTCAATTCCAAAATTAAATACGAAAAAGAAGGAACCTTTTAACGAAAACGAAAGTAAAGATCTCCGAGAAGTGGGAAAATAAATTCATTCTACTATAACATCTATTTGATATTAATTGAGTTCCGCGTCAATGAATCAACATAACAAAAGAAAAGAAAAGGTAAACTCATCTAAAAAACCCTATTAACTCCTACTTGATATTAAATCTTCCCAGAATCCAAACAGTATCTCGTGGTGCGTATGCTAATTTGTAGACAGACTATCTGAATCTATTTGGCGCGTAGCCAAACCAAACCACGTGTTCGTCACCGATTTTTATGGCCTTTTCTATTACAGATAAGGGTGAAGGAAATAAAAGGAATAAATAAAAACCCAATCCCGTATGCAATGCACAACTCTACGGCTGTTTGCTATAAGTAACAGATACATCCGTACCAATCTTTGAAAGCAATATTAGTAAATGCATGTTTATGAAAGTTTTTTCTACCAGGAATGTCCACTGCACTCAATCTCCAGATCGCCCTCCAATATTCAATCCGAAACTTTCAGAAACAAAATTCGAGTCAGCTGACAAGTAAAGCTCCTTTCTCTTTAGGCAGAGAAGGGAAAAAACTCTTCATGCCTATCTTTGACCGAATCGAAAAAAAGAGTTGAATTCCTAGGAGAGAGATGGTATGGGGTGTTTGGCGAGAAAAAAGAGTGCGATTTACACCAGGGGACTCGCCCATTGGCTTGTCAATCTCTGCCCGGTTCTTGTCTTTCGCTTTTTTAAAGAAAATGTTCTGAAAGAACAGGTCACCTAGACTGGGTACTGAGATATACTTTGAGAAAAATAAATTTTGACGTGTTTGAAACGCTTGCTTATTAATTCACCGTAGAAATAACTTACGTGTATCCAAATTTTTACATTGATTAATTTACTTTTATAAATTGGTTGATTAATTTTAAAAAAATAACAGAAGGGTAAGACAAAATAAATCCTTTTTTATTGACAAATTGGAAATGAATTAAATTAATACATTTGTCAATAATTCTTAGGTAAACGATACTAAGAAGAGTTGTGATGTGGTAAGTAATTCCCAATTTGAGCTTTATTAAAAATTAAAGTTCTTGACACTACACATACATTTTACATATAGAACAAGAATTTTGATTTTTTTGCTGCATCTAAATGAGTTCAATCGACGTCATTGTCACATGGCAAGCGTCATTGCTCATTTTCTTAGTATTGTTACGAAACTGAAGTGCCGCTTCCCTACTATGTAAGTATTATGGTTGAAAAGAGACATTTACAGGGGTTCTTATTGAATGCTGGTGCTGGGAATGCTTTAGCCGATAGTGAGGTAAGTATTGCATATTAATGTTTAGAAATATTACATGAAATTATTCGTACTTACTTAATTCAAGAAAACAAGTTGTTTTTTCCATGAAGGCACTTAAATAGGAAATAATTTTTTTCTATTTAAATATACAGGAAATATGCAGGAAATAAGTTTACAGAGGGCTCTAGAATGCGTTCTATTGGTCCAAATGAGATAAAATTTGAACTACAGATAACTCAAATGATGCGCTTGACATTTATTAAAGAAAAAATATTAGTACAACAAACCGCCAATAGGTGGCGCTGTAATACACAGAAAAACATTTAATATGCTTTATAAATGTAAAATAATATTAAAAAGTAGCATTGAAACAGCTCAATATGTGCCCCTCCATGTTCAAAATGTGCTTTAATCGCAGAAACCATATTTTCCACAGCTGAACGGGGTGAGTCTGCCGGAATATCAAGAACATGGCGCGGAATGCTGTCCTTCAGATCTGGTAGAGATGTTTGCCTTTTACGGTATATATTGTTCTTCAGGAAACCCCACAACCAAAAGTCGCAGGGGATGATATCCGGCGAATGAGGAGGCCATGCTGTTGTAAAATGACGGCTGATTACCCATGCATCTGTGAAATGCTGTCTCAGTAATTTCTTTACATGACAATCAATGTGAGGAGGTTCGTCTCCTGCATCAAAATGCTGTCCTGAAGGCATCCACGCTGTTGAAGTTGTGGGATTACAAAATGCCTCAGCATATCACGGTACCGTTGTCCTGTGACGGAACAGGCTTGGATTCCATTTGCAGTTATCTTTTCAAAAACATACTGTAAAATGATAAAGGTTGCCGTAAAACCACACCATACTGTATCTTTGTCAGGACGCAATGGTTGTTCCTGGATAGCGTGAGGGTTTTTCACTGCACAAATTCGACATTTGTGGGTGTTAACGTGCCCATTGAGGCAAACGTTGGCTTCGTTTCTCCACAGAATGTTCCATGGTCAAGTGACGTTAACTACCATTCGAGCAAGGAACTCAATTGCGAAAGTTGTACCAACCTCTGAGTCAACGTCCTGTAATTGGTGCACAGGCTTGATATTGCAGGGATAAAAATTCAAAATCCGCCGTACGATTTTTTCTTACAGTGGAATACGGCATATCCAATACAAGGGAAACAACTGGCGCAGTCACGCTACCATGCGGCGATTGAATCCAAAACGACCGTGGTAACCACATCTTGAACGCTAGAAGACGGGATTTACCTTCGTTCACTACCTGGAACAATGCCAAGTTTCCCAGTTGTTTCAAATTGCTATATCATCTTGCGTAGGGCACATGGAGACATTGGACCTCTTCGTATTCACTTCATACGACGGAATTCTTTTACAGCTGCAACGGAGTTCTGCTGGTTCAGATAGAACAATTTTACTAGTAGCGCTTTTTCTTGCAACGTCGGCATGATGTCCAGAGAAGTAACTCATGCTCCTGCTGAAACCGCCTTCTTTTCATCCAAAGAATAATGCTAATAGGCATACTGTGTAACGCAAATGATATTTCAAATTTTCCATATACGCAAATAAATGCCATTTGTGTTATAGCGCCATCTATTGGTGAATTTAGGTACTAATATTTTTTCTTTAATAAATGTCAAGCGCATCATTTGAATTATCTGGAGTTCAAATTTTATCTCATTTGAACCAATAGAACGCGTTATAAAGCCCTCTGAAGTGGGAAACATATTTCTTGCTTACCCTGTAAATTGATACGAGGCTGTAAAGTTGCTTCATAGACATGATAATCCTTAAGGCAGAAAAAAGAAATTAATAGAGGTATTACTAGAAGCTAAGTCAATGAACCCCGACCTTCGAGAGAAATTTGGAGATTGTGGAGACAAAACTAAGCTTTTAGAAAATATAAGAAATTTGGCCTTATATCTACTAGAAACGGAAATATCAAGAACCTTCGAGAGAAGTCTATGTGACGTCACATCCTGTCGGAAAAGGTATAAAAGTAAGCTACTCAAACGAGTGGTGAATCAGTCGTCCTTTGAGCTTTAACGGCAGTGTAAGTTGGTGAGCTGATAGACTTTGAACGCGATTAAAAGTGCTGTTACTAAGAATTATTAGCGATCTGCTGTCTACTTCAGTTATTAACATATAAAAGTTCTGATTATTTTTGTTATCTGTGTCGCGTTTAGTTATCTGAAATTTTCTGTGAATAAAGAGTCAATACTTTTTTTTCATTATACTGCTTGTTGGACTACATTCACGTACACCGTTTTTGTAACAATATATTTGTAAACATATTAATAAGCCTTATTTATTAGATCCTTCGTGAAATTTGTATTTACTGTCTACAATTTCGATGCTCTTCACAGAACATTTGAAAGTTTTTCGACTAATTTACAGGTTAAGAATAATCTTAAATTGAAACCACTCTATTTAGAAATGCTAGAAACTTATTATAAACTATCGTGAATTCTCAGAACTTATTCAATTTTTTTATTATTCAATCAGCAAATTTTGCATATTATTATTAGTAATGGTTATTATTAAAAAGTACTCAGTCAATATTGATAGGGAAGAATGCAGCAATATTACTAAATAATTATAATTATCTACAGAGTATGCATTCTAAGTCTAATTTATTAACTTATATTTTTCGAGTACCAAAATTTGCTTTTATATATACAATGATGTTAACTTTATGCAGATTTTATCTGTTTTCTGGAAGAAACTTACATGTCTATAAATTATACATGCTTTTGCTTTCTATATTTATGAATAACAATTTCATGAATTATTAGTATGTTTCAAACACTGAAAATGTATCATAAGAGTGAAAACAATATTTAACGCCCAAAAATGTGGAAATTAAGTCAATGAATAAGTAAAAGACAAGAAGCTCAGATATTTAATTTACAATTCCTCGCAGTATTTTCCAGATGGAGTTATGTATACCCAGATTTTGAATTAGTAAAACACAGGATGGCGGTCCTATTTCATTTTTTAAAATGGCATGAAGATTTCAGACAAGATACAGAAAAAATTAATGATTATTTAATGCTTTTTGCGAAGAAAGATCCAGAGATAATATATTCACTTTTCCCTAACACCCTACTTTATGCAAATATAAGCGATTTACTTCCTAAATTAAAAGAAAAAAAAAACGATATTACCATCCAAAACAAGAGAAATCTAAATCCATATAATCAGAGCTACACATGGAA
>BGPR01015826.1:0-35890 GCA_013235015.1 Araneus ventricosus | reverse complement strand
CAAGAAGAAAAGCTGTAAAGAAAATGGTCAACAACATGAGAAAAAAATATTCCTTTAGATGGAAAAAATGAAAGTAGGCTTAAGAAAGACAAAACCGTATAAACATAAATTGTTTTCTATTGTCCGTACACTAAATACATTCTGTTTTCCTCTTTTAATTGGAACTCAGTTGTTTAAAGATGTAAACAATTCTGGCGAATTTGGATGAAAACAAACACGATTTATTATAAGTTGTCAATGATTTGCTTATGATAATATTTACTTATTAAATATGCTGGGGAATAAGGTTAAAAAATGGGCTAAACCTTTCTTTTTTTAATTTCTTTTATTAATAAATATGATATAATTTTTGTTAAGATTTTATAACGTTCTTAGAAACATTAATTGGAGTTTTGTATCGAATATTGTCCTTCCGAATTTGTACTATTGCTGTTGCCGAAAGATATATTATCTCATTCTTTCCTGTTTGTAAGGAATTTTATTTTTTTTTTGCTTAGCTATATGATATGACCAATTTTATTTATTTAGCATACGTCCAATGATAAATTTAAATTTCAATAACAAAATGAGAAAGCAAAAAAATTGAGTGTTATTGATATGTGAATTAACCGATATATTTTAATTGTTCTTGTTTAAAAGAAGAATTGTATCATGCAATAATTATTTATAGCAGATAGTCATAAATATTTTGTGATTAAAAACTGGTGCTGAAAATTACTTTAGAAATTGATTTCAAATTGCACATTCATGGTTTTATTCGTGATTTATTACAATATATATATATAGAGAGAGAGATAGAGTATAAATCGTAAAATGATAGAGTATAAATCGTAAAATGAAAAATACAATTAAAGCACAATAACGTTTCTTCAGGGGGTGAAGTTATTGTGAATTGCTAAAATATAAAAAGCTTGACATTTTCTTTTAGTCAGTTACGCCGTAAGGCCTTAAACACTTATTTACATTCCTAATGTCAACCTAAAAACAGAGAGAGGAGTTTTAAATAAATAAAACCAAAAGCACGATGTGATATAACATTAGAGCAAAGTAAAAATAAATTTTACGTACCAGAAGTACGGATGTTGATGTGGCACTGTTTGCAGAGGGCCACAGTGCAACCAGCGTTGAAGGGATGTAAAAAGGGTATTGAGTAACAAGTTTCGCGCTTAACTTTGGCTGTTGCCAAGAAAGTGTAGTATGTAGGGAACGATTAAGATTAGAGAGAAAAGCGATAACGATAGAAAGCGTGGAGAAATAAAGAAATAGTGAAAGAAATCGTAAAATATGAAAAAGGATCATTTAGAAAAATGTCTGAAAGATGCGTTTTCGACGTATAACTATCAGACCTTATTGACTTGAGTGACCCTATTGCGAAGATTATACTTCGCGTCGACATCGTTCTGAAAAGCAATCCTTTATTTACATCTTAAATCCATTAATCAAAGCTTCGTAAAGTGAGGAGGGAATTTTATTAATGTTGAGGCTATTTCGTAAGTGCATGATTTGCTTTTTGGCAGAATTAGTGTTATTGTATATTTTGTTGATTCTTATAAGTTGATTGATAATTGTGTTTTTGTAGATTTAAGATGAGATATTAGAGTTCCAAAAATATATTTATTAACGTTAAATTTGACTTCGTTTCTCTTGTCGGGTATATCAATTTCTAAGCTGTTTTGGTAGTTTAAGCATAGATCAAGAAAAATTGCTGAAGATTGATTGTTGCTGGTTTTAATTAGTTTGTGTTCTTCTGTGTAGATGGTATTTGTAATAGAGCTCAAGTCTTGAAAATTAAAAATTATTTGATCGTCAATATATCGGAAGGCAGAGTGGAGATTTAAAACTAAAGTCCTTTCGAAGAAATGAAGAAAGAGGTTGGCTAGTAAAGATGAAAAATTTATTTTTTGTGGGATGCCTTTTAATTGTTGGAAAATGTCTTCTCCGTTAAAGTTATTAAATATGAAATTGTTGATGAGGTCTTTCCAGAAAGTTAGTGGGATTTTAAAAGGATTTTTAAGATCATAGATATACAGTAGAGTCTCCCTACAACGAAGTCTCCCTATAACAAATTTCTCCCTATAACGAAATTTTTAATCGGAATGTTAAATAACATTCAAAATATTCTCGATATAACGAAGTGGTTGTCTCCCTATAACGAATTTTTTCAGACCTTTATCGTTTCGATTTTTGTCATTTTTGAAGAAAGTTACTAATTTCTGTGCAAACAAATCGCTCACACGTGCCTGTTTCTGGAACCACTCGCATTGTTCATTCCAGCGATAACACATAACAATAGAATGCTATGTGAAGGGTAATGCAGTTGTGGGGACGTGGGTTTCTACAGAGGGAGCAACATTTCTACGGATCAAGATTCCAAGAATCGGGGTGGAGTGGGGGTGGAAACAGCAAATGAATGTGACAATACGCATTTTATGTTTATCCGTACTAGCACATATTATTCTCTAAATTGGTGAATTGTCTTCACTTTTGAGCATTTTATTTATACAATAAAAATTAGTATAATTTTAACGAGTTCATAATAAATATGACTTCATTTTTAATTGAAAGTCATAATTAAATATTTTTGAACTTATCGCGCATACTAAAAGTTTTGTAACATTTACTTAAATAACTGCAAAAATCTCTAATCTCCGTATAACGAGATTTTCTCTATAGCGAATTTTTCAACTGGTACCAAGCGATTTCGTTATAGGGAGATTCCACTGTAGTTCATTAATACCTCTTGCAATTTATTTATTGAAATATTTGTGAAAAGATCTTGAAAGTCGTAGGTTCTATTGCATCAATTTTGTTATTATTAAGGAATTCAGTTACTTTGTTATTGTTTTTGATAATCCAGGTAAAAGTTTCTTGCTTAATATGATATAAGATGATATTAAGATGTTTTCAAAAAATTATTTGAGAATTGTTCATGAAGGTGTTAGTGCCGCAGGTGATGTAGCTGAATTTAATTGGCTGTTTATGAAATTTCGGATAGATGACAATGTAAGAGGTTATTATTTGCATTATGGCATTTAATTTTTTTGTTAAGACCTGACATTTTTTTCTTAATAATGATAATTTTTGATTTACTTAGTTTATGAGTTTCTGATGATTCTAATTCCTTGTCTAAAATTTCGAGACAATTTTTTTTGCAGATAATTGCAAAGTTGCCGGTCACTTAATCAATAGGGATTATGATGATTTGTTCTTCTCATATATATGCATTGAATAAAAGAAATATGAGTCCAAATTTCTCTTCTATAACCCTTTTCGATAAACAAACGTTTCCTTTTTACTCTAGAGTTGGGAGAGCAATTCACATAAGTAATTGAATTTTTTTCATTTATCATTATTATTTTATAATTCTTTCCATGAAATTAGAGCATGGAAATGGAAACTTGATTACTGCATAAACAAGACAAGTTCAATGTGGCAGAAACTCATTTTCTTCAAAGATAGATTAACAACAAATGATTAAATTAATTAATAAATGTATTTTAAAGCAGTGAATGATATTGCAAAAGTAAAAATTGAAGAAAATCAGAACAAAATATGAAGACTTTAAAACACTTTCCAAGTGAAAGATTTTACAATAATAACAATTTGTTTTGCTTCATGCCACCACGTAGATTCCATAAGCTATAGTTGCAATTTATGTCCTTCTTCGTTTCTCTAAATGCAGTTGGAAAAAGGAATTCTTGCTAGAAATTCTACTCTTAATCTTCGGTTTAATAATAATTTTCCTCCAACCTTAATTAATGAACCCTTAAACGTAAGCTGGGGCATCTATCCCACTGGGAACTTTAGGAGCCCTAATTGCTTTAAAATGGGTCGTATGAGTTAGGGGAGATGTATCGGATTGAAAATTGCTGCTTGATTATAGCATTTAAGATGTAATGTTCGTGACTCTGGAATGAGATGGCTTGGAAACCATTTTAAATACATTTAGTCTTTGATGTTGCCATCGTTGCAATAACAAGTAATAACCGTGAATAATGTTTAAGGATAGATTTTATTAAGATTGAACCATAAAGAAGATAAAATATCCTGTTTCTCTTGTTTATTAAATTATATTTACTAGTACAACTGATCTAATACGTTTCTTGCCCATCGTCATGAACTTCGATTTAAACCAGAAGATGGCCTATTAATATGTAGTTGTGTTATAGCATTCCTTTTTGCTTTAGCAGAAAATTTAAAAAATGCAAAACATTCAAATTCATATGATACTTATAATAAATAAATATATAGCCTCTCTACTTTTGGAAATCATTAAAATTTTTACTCTCCGCGAACGTTTTCAGGATGGAAAATTAATAAATTTGTGTCTATTGGAAAAGAGGTTTCCTGATACGATTCTGAACAGAAAATTTGTCATTTGGAATATTGCCACATTTTCTTTTGTGAAATAATTATTTTATATGCAATAAAAAGACTTAATATTTTCTTTGCTAAATGGGTGATATACATGTTAAACCACGAACGCATTTTAATAACATTCCTCTTGCGAAGCAAATATTTAGTTACAGCTAAACACTTGGTAGAAAATATGATTTCTAAAACTATGATATCATTAAGATGTTTAGAGTTTTCGCTAACTCAATGATAAAGAAAAAGATAAAGCACTTGTTACAATTTCCACCTTTTTCAAAAACGGTAAAAAGCGCGAAAACAACATTGCTGCCAATATCGAATTCATTAGCAAACGCATATAACTCTAGATCCCCACTTGAGGAGTTTTACATCACAATTGAAAATATCTGTTCTTTTCTGAAATACATATTTTTACTATTTTCTAATCTTACAACACATCATACAAGGGCGTAGTCTCATTTTATCCTTTGCAAAGTTATTTATTGTCCTTCACTCTTTTGTAAAACTTAATGTGCCCACTTCAAAAACCCGAAAATTGTAAAATGTATATGCTCACTTTTGATAAGAAAGTCCTCAATTTTCACTAAAGGAAATTCCCTAGAAAATGAGAAATTGGAATCTTTCATGATTTGCTTCAATTTACATAAAAGATACATCATTTATAAATTCAAATTTCTTCCTTCTTTTTTATGCAGAAAATAAAATAACTCGTGATATAACTGCCCATTTTGTAAATTTCAGTTTTAAGAGTTTATTATAAATTATTTCTTCCTTTTTTTAATTTCACGTGTCTTACTTTTTCCAAATTTGTCTTTATTATTGTTCCTGTGAAGATTAAACTAATAAGCTGAGAGAAATAGGTAAACATTTGAAGTAGATGGTGGAAAAATATCCTTGGTGTACTCCCTACGCCATCGTTCTGAAACCAGCCCCACCAACGAAGGGTTTATAAAGCACTAATATATGAATCCTCAAGGAGGAAGTTTTCCTTTTATAAGTCAAAATTTTCTCTTCCTACAGTTATTTTATGGCAAATTAGTTCTATTACAAAAGATCTTATATTAGTTACTTTCGAATGCAAGCAATAAATTAACGATAATACAAGTGAATAAAAAATGCCTTTCCTTGCAGAAATTTTCTTCCAGTAATGAGCGTTTTAAAAAAAAAATGTACGAAACATCGAAACGTAGAATAGGAGAATATATCTTATATGTACATTTTAAGATCTTTCTATTTGGGATGTCTTTTGGAAAAAACGAATAATCTTTTGTTTTGTGTCTCACAAATTTGTGATTTTCTTCAAAATTCAAGCATTTTCATATTAGCATATTTTTACTTTATTGTTTTAAATAAAAGTGGAAGAAAAAGTTATTTGAAAGGTGGATTAGGAGCAATTCCAGAATGCACGCGGGCAATTTTGTTAGCTCCGTCATTACAAAAGGAAAGCTCCAAGAAACATAGATACGTGTAGAAACACATAATAGATAAAGTGCCATTCCGTGCCAGAAATCTTGATGTCTTTCAGTTTTACAGTGATTTTATGAAGCAAATGTTTTTGTATTTTCTTTCGTGGGCAAATACTTACAGTTTAGTCCTCGTTGTTATTTTCTTCCGTGGTCTTGAAGAGTGATGCTCCTTAAAATTTCATACATTTCTTTTGTTACATCTTTTAAGGCAATAATCATTTTTGAATTTAACTAAACCTTTCCGCTGCATTTCAGTACATTTCGTTCTAAATTTAATAGACCAGCCAAATTTATTTTAGTAATAATAGATTTAAAGTTTACGAGTTTTAAAAATTTAACGAAATAAATAAAAATAAGTATTACAAAGAATTTCAAAAAGAAGTCAAATTTTACTAGATTTGAAAAAAGACATATAAGCATAATAAAAGACATATAAGAGCGAACAAATATAGTTGATGAGATAGATTGACCAGTGGTTTGAAATGATATCGTATTATACTACGATTTCAGTAGACATGAGCTACTGAAATCGCATTTAACAAGTAATGGAAGTCACTAAGAATGTATTTTCCACATATCAAAACAAACGACTTCATTTAGGTAAGTGAGCTAAGAATAAAATTATAGCATGCATTTGTTTTATGTAAAATTAAAAACGAAATTTGAATTTAGAAATATATTTTAACCATAGTCTGCACATCAATTTACTTGCATTCATTTTAATGATAATCGCCAAGCTGAGAATTTCGTCTCACACAATGCATAAATCTACAACGAATACATGCTAGCTTTCAGCGTCAGAAATAAAATTACTCATTCTGAAATAATCCCATATGACTAGTTGAAGCCTTAACATTTGCGTTCTAATGAATAAACATCAGGGAACACCTACAACACACATGTTCAACTTAGAAGACGAATTTCAGTCATTAGCGACCCGACGATTTTACTAGCTAGTGCACAATAGTGTCCTCCTAGATACCAATGGATGGTAGATTGCTTCCTAATTAGGTTGCGCCCAGGATCGAATTATAAAGTATAATAGCGTTATCGTATTAATAAAGCTGAGAGCATTAAGGAGCCTAGGCTGGTTTCATTAGACGCCCAGTTCACCGGGAGAGCACGATTCCTTCCAATGAGGTTCAAGAATAGCAGTGACGTTGACTGATCGCCATAGTTGAGGAAATTGCTGGAGTTATCTGGAAGTTATCGGAAATTGTCCCCCTGTGCTGCAGATAGGGTGGAGATGTGAATTTGGGACGATGTGATTTCGAGTCCGACTAAACTGTATTATAGACATAGAAGTTTCATTATCCGTCCTCAATGATTTAAAGAAATCGCATCTGATTATTAATTTCTAGGGGACTCTGACTCCCTGTAACGTTTATAGGGGAATTTAGTAGATTAGCTTCTGATGCTTTAACTTAAATTATCTCAGAATAAATTTGTTGGCTAAGAAGTAGGTATTTTTCTTCAATTACTAAGTATTTAGAAGACAAATTGAATATTAAAATTAAACTAACAAAGAAAATTACGAAAATGCAAAAAATGGGAAGTAAGAGTTTTAAGTTACTTTGAGAGAATCCTGAAAACAAATCGGTAAAACTTAAGTACGCTGTGGGGTTTGATTTTCAAACTAGCCATAATCGCGCCAACCATTGAAAAGATCTCCAAAGGGAAAAAAAATTAGAATTATCACATTTGGCCAACTCCTATTTTCGCGATCGCACTGCATTTTTAAGTCTGGCCACGATCAGCTTGTTGAAAAAATATTTTCTCATTCTTCCTGAGCTCCTTTCAAAACTTTCAATTCATTTATTTGCACTGTGAATTCATCATTTCATCGTTTCGATAATATTTAACTAAATGATTTAGATTCACGTTTAACTCGTTGAAAAGAAGTCTCAAACTAAATTGTATTCGTTTGTTTACGTTTCCAAAGTGAAATCACTTGATCCATAAACTGTTATAGATTTCGACAAATACCTAAACAAAGCGTTTTTAGTTAGACGCACAAGAAAAATACTTATATATATTGATGAAATTTCTTTTTTGATTCAGAAGTTAGTAACTTTCTTTTTATATATTTATGATATTTATCCAAACTTACTTTGATTACTCCTCCTTTCCATTTTTTTTCAATTTAATACAGGCTCAGAATGCGAGCGAATATTCCTATATTGAATTTCTTGCCGCCTTCGTTTGCCAGCTGTGTAAGCCCATCTTATTGATATAGAATAAAATTAGTTCTGTTAACTAACTTTGATTTCTTTATGTAATTTATTTAATTTTCTGCAAGCTGCAGTTCATTTTTGCTAAAGAATCAAAATACTAACTTGGAAATACTTTGGAAAACAATGTTCATATTAATCAGTATTTAAACTAAAATTTGTAGCATAAATTGCACAGAATCTTTTGCATTCAATGAAGTTTATGATTTTAATCTTTATATTCTACTGTTAAAAAGAATTATGCAGAATAACTTTTTAAAAATATGAAATTTAATGACAATTACTATTTTGTTTTAAGCATGCATAATTATTATTAAATTACATTTATTACACATAATTTAGATAATTATAAAGTGCATTTTTGGGCTTGTTATAACACATAAATGATTAATAATTAATATCTACTGTTGATTTCACATGCAATTATCATTTTCATTTGAAGTTAATTTATATAAATTTAAAAAAATCATTAAAAATGCATTATTCTTTCATCCACATTCAAATTATATCGAAATCAATTATATATTTCCAAAGTGTAAATTATCAGGTACTCATCATAAAATGCAGGAAAAAAATCAGTAACATCAGAAAGCAGAAAAATTATAAATGGCGCAACAGTGAGGTTTATTTTATTTAAAATTGAAATCGCACATCATTTCATACTTTCTGCTATATTTTTAATTGTCCTGCTGCTATACTTACTGCTGTTACAAACTGGTAGTATAAATTTGATTGATAAAAAGATACATTAATCATGTCAATGCTTCATTTACTGAAAGTTACCAAATTCTTTAGATGCAATGTAGTTTACTCCAGTATGTTAGAGTTTCATAATACTTAATATACAGATTCTAGTTTATATGCGTTACTTTATGTATAGATACTTTGTCTCTGTATGATTCATTTCCATGTATACATTAACTTCACTTTTAAATAAATTCCGTTCGAAAATAAAATTATTCGCCCGAACCTTCACGATTTAAATTTATGAAATAACTTCTCGCGTTCAATTATTTTTCTGGCATTATAAGCATGAATTAAAAATAAATTTCTTTATCGTGTTCAATTTAATACCACTTCTATTTCTTAAATTTTGTAAGCGTCCAATGTCAAATCTAATTCACACTCCAGAAGATAAAACTGAATGACTTGAAAAATTAAGATATTTAAAGTATTTGAAGAGACATCTTTACACTATAAAAACATTTTCATTTATCGGTTTTAAAAGGATAAATGTACCCGACATCTAAAATTTCTGAACACTACAGGTAAATGGCTTGTGATTAGAAATTTATATTATAGAAGATTCTTAAGATTTTCTTAAAAGCTTACAAGAAATTCCATGAATGATTCCAGAATAATCCTATAAGCATAAATAAAATAGAATGAAATATTCAGTTCCTCATAAAATATTTCTTCGTTGTGTTAGTTGAACTAAAAAGTTGAATCACTATAGAAATTTACGACGCTTTATTATTTTCTCTTCCTAAAATTTTAATATTTTTTCTATCTAAATTCGAAAGCATCAATGTGGAAAAGTTCGTATGGATCCGTTCCAAAAAAGTTCTTATGGATCCATTCCGAAAAAGTCCGTATGGAAGAATAACAGTAGAATTACTGATTGTTTTAATGAAATGCATTTCAAAATCATTCCATGGTTGCGAGAAAAAATTATCGTTAAGAAAGAAAAAACTAAAATGTAATGTTTTAACACAGTTTCCAAGAGAGTAATATTTCAAATGATTGCAATTTGGCTTGTCTCATGCACATCACGTGGATTTCGTAAACGGTTGAGTCACTTTAAGTATTTCTTCCTTTCTCTAATTTCAGTTAGAAGAAAGCATTTCTTGCCGAAAATTCTGCACTTAATCTTCAGTTGAATGGTAATTTTCGTCTTGCCCTAATTGCAGAAGCTTTAACATAATTTGTTACATCTGGCCCACTGTAAGTTTGGAAGGTTTAGGACCTCTAATTGCTTTAAAATGGGTCGCGTGAGTTAGGAGTGATGCATTAGATAGAGAATTGTGCCTAGATTAAAGGATTTAAGTTAACTTTCATTCATCGACTGAGAGAGATTAGAGAAGGAAGGTTCAAACAATATTTTTCCAACTATGAGTTGTGTTGCAGTTTCCAATTAAGTTTATTATTGCAAAACCATCAATAAGATATACTTTAGAAAATGACTCTTATTTTTCCTGTTTATTCATAGAAATATACTTTTATTATTGAAGTAGTATTATTTCGAAACCAAAATTCAGAAAGTTAAGTATGAGCAAAGTTATGGTTTATAAGGTTGTGAGTTCGACTAGAATTTAAATGATTATTATTTCGAAGAATTGTCCTCTTATCTATAAAGAATTTCTTTTAATAACTATCAATCACGTGAAGGTTCTTAATTTGCTTTTGCTTGTTAAAAGGTTGCTACAGTTACAAGTCCAAAAGGATTGGAGTAGTATTAGCCCCGTAAAAAGTTTCTGAGTATCGTAATAATGCCCCTGCAGACAATCTGTGAATCTCCTATGCTATTGTACCTCTATTTTGTACCAATGCATATTTATTTTAATAATTGCAAGAACTAATTAAAGTTATATAATTTCTTTACTGTGAAATCAGATCTAGGTTTTTGATTTTCAGAATTCGAAAAAATTCAAAGATATCTATCAAACGATGCAAATAGAGAAAAAAACATTTTTTTCTTACAAAAATACCCCGTGCATAAAAGATTCATTCCAAAGAGAGAATACGAATTGAAAACATCAAGATAAAGACAAAACTTCTGCAATAAGAACAAGCACAAACTATTCTTTTTATTAAAAATGGTTTAAGAATCAGATAATTGCAGTATTTTTTAACATTCCAAAATGCTTAAAAAACTGCAAGAATAATTAACTGGAATTTTTTGAGCTCGTTCTTGAGCTGTGTAAGGAAAGCGAAATAAAAATGCTTTATCCCTACATTTTCTAATGGTCGGGTTTTGCATTTCTGAAAAAAAATCATTCTCTCTCTCTCTCTCTTTTTCTTTTTAATTTTCTTCACTCTTACTTTCCTCTCTCTCTCATTTATATGTAATCACTAGCTTCTGGTTCTTAGAAAGAGTTCGTTATAATGTTCGTCGTTGATAAGAATAGTCCCATAAGAACAACCGGTTTGATAAAGTTCAGAATACTTTGAGTTTGTTTAAATCAGGAATAGCAATTATTTATGCAGCGTTCCTAAAGATCATTACAGAACATTTTTAATCTTTAATTTTGTATAGTAGTATGGAAAATTTAAGCATCGAGAATGGTGTGCTCTGTCAAGGAACGATTTACTAAAGGCTAGCAACTCATGTGGAGTAAAATGTATTTGATATCTCAAATTTCGCAGTAGTTCTGTTTGAAATTTTGCATTTTAATTCATTCGAACTTAACAAAATGAGGATAAGTTGTAATACAATTAAAGTGAATAATTATTACTGCACTTCTGCCAAAAATAATATTTTCCTTGAATTATTTATTTACACATTTGATTTTCTTTAATTTAACTCCATACATTAAAATAATGATTTTATTTACTCTTTTCAGTATATAAGGTGCATCTATAGACATATATATCAAGATATTAATTATTATAGTTTTAAGGAATAGTGCAAAGTCTGTATTCTACGATCGGAAATCCGAGCCCGATTCCGAAGGATAACTTTTTTTCCATTTGCACTCATTAAATGAGTTTCGGATATCATACATACTTTAGTTGTGGTGTGGTGTTCAAATTTTGACGGAATAAAAATAAGTAAGCACACTTAGAGCAAACTTTAAATGAGTATGCACATTTACAAAAACTTTAAATGAGTATGCACACTTGCAATAGCTCTTGTGTAGACTTAAGTTAGTACGCTAATATAAGATTATAACTTTGGTCTGTCGCTTAAACAAAATTAAGTGTTCCATTAGCGATTGAGTAGAATAGCTCCGTGATTCCCTGCTTTCAATATTATGGTATTATTACGAGTACATAAATTAATAAGATTTTTGAGAATTCACCATGGGAGGCTCGTGCATAGGGAGTACGGTACTGCAGCACCCCCAACTTTTTAAATTGTGTAAGTTTATTTTATTTCACATTTAATATTTAAATCTATCAACAATCTAACGCAATTTTACATTAAACGATTTCGATGTTCAAATAAGCCTCTAGGAAAAAGTGAGGCAGAAAACTAAGTTCCCTATTTAATGTTCCACTACCCGAAGATGATGCGCAGAAAAGAAAGTAACTTAAAGTAAAGGAGAAATGAGGATCGTTTCATCACCGAATTCCTCCTTGCACGCATGCGTAGTTGCAAAGCGCAGGCTTTCCCTTCCTTTCCTTATTGCGTGCTTTTAAGCTAAAGGGGAACTGTCGAGTTAGGCAACACTAGTTGAGCTAGAATCAGAGTTTCAAACATTTTACCACAGCAGAAAATTTTTTCGAGAGATAAAACTTAGAAAATAAGTAAGAAAATGAAGGAAAATTATTGATAAACAAAAATTTAATTGAAAAAGTTTATTCTTAGTAATTAATATTTGAGTGAAACTTCTTGCAATCCAAAGGACTTTTTCGATAATTTTTAGTTATAAATGGCGATTAAATACATATGAGAAATTTTCAGCGATACAAGTGTTTTCAAAATTTCAGTTTAACAAATTTCGAGTTAAAATTTTTTTATTAAAATTAATTTGTTAAAATATTTATCTATTAGAAGAGAAAACTGTTTTAAGTTTATTCATTAAATATAAAATTACTCAGAGTTAACGAAAAAAGACACAAAATGTAAGTAGTATAAATATGCATCATGAGCACTGAAGGATTAAAAGTTACAGCACCCCCAAAATTACAAAACACGAGACGCAACAGGAATTCACTTTAAAAAGTTAACATTTATAAGAGCTTTGTACACAAATTAAGATGCAATTGAAAAAGACTTGATTTAAATTGTTAGTGAATTCACAGTAATGACTGAATAATCATTATTATGATTCAAACCAATTTCAAGTTGAAAGCGAGGGTTGCATACGCACTTTTACTTTGAATATTATGTCCCCCATAGAGGCAATTCCGTTGTTATATACGTACAGAGTTAAATTTCACTATTAATGAAGAAGTTAATTGAATATACATAGTCGTTTCGCCTTTTATAAAAAATTATTAGTTTATGTTTATTTAGTCTTCAACAATCTGACAAATCTCAGAATTCGCAACAGTATATATAACATTCACACATAGTGGCCAGTAAATTAAAAATAAACTTTTGATTTTGCATATTTTTTGAATATCTTTCGAAAGACTCGATTAATGTTTCATGAACTTTATGAACTTTTCTTTTAATGTTTGTATTTGCGTTATAAAGAACAGGTTTAACGCACATTTTACAGTAAAGATTCTGAAACGAGATCATAACATGTTGAAAAAGAAAGTTATTTGGGCTAACTCCGTTTCACAAAACGTTGATAACGATTTACAATATTCATCAACATTTTTGTCCGTTTTTCGGAATATGTTCATGCATTTTTGTAAGGAATTTGCCATTTCAGTAAAATGCAAAAGCTTTCTTAAAAATTCACAATTTTTTTGAAGGGTTCTTGTTTAACATGAGGAACAGATTTCCACCAAATTATTCCAATCTGACTGGTAACGCCCTAAAATGTTAGCAAAAAATTATATTATACTTTGAAGTAAATAGTTTGAATTTCTAAAGAAATGTGAGTACTTGAAGTAATAAATTTGATTTTTTTAAGCTTGTCGTCGAATAGTTATATTGAATTGTTTAAACATTAGAAATATGCTGAATATCTCTGCATTACATATAAATTTAGTCCATAATTTAGAATGCAGTAAATTAGGCATCATAAATAGCAGTATATCTTATTACGTTATTCTCATTACCTTTCTAGCATGATATAACATTATTCAATGCAACTTAGGTTGTTGCTTAATTTAATTAATTACCGATTGGAATTTTGAAAGAAAAACCTCAAATGTGCACCTTCCCTCACTCTAAATTATCTTTGCACCAAATTTGGTAGTTTTTGGTCTGTTTCTCCTGTGGAGAAACAACAAAGCAACAAAAATATTTGATTTTATTAATAATATTGATAATAGATCCATCTCTATGTCTTCCAGTAATATAGGTGAATGTGCGCCTGTGTGTTGGCGTAGGTAGGCTGGTTGAGAATGGGGTGTCTATTCAACAAAATATGTCTCATTATGATAACAACAACCTTTCTGACAGAATGTTTGAAAAAAAGAGACATTTTTCAAAGCAGTATTGATAGATAGCACAGGTTTTTCACGGAAAACATTAATCCAAAGAAACTTCGTGACTTTAAAAGATGCGATAGAGTCTTAACGTCAAAAAAAGTATTAAAAAATCTTAAAAATCTTTTATTTTATGAAAGCTTGACGGGACTACTGTCAGGAAACTACCTAACTTTTTAATTTTTTTTATCTGTCAAAAAGAATATATCTCATTACCTTTGAGAAAAATTAATCTTTTAAGGAGATCGTTTACTGAGAAGGAACTAAAAAATTAACCTTTTAAGGAGATCGTTTACTGAGAAGGAACTTTAAAGATGTATTTTAAGCATTTGAAATGGACAGATAATTGAATAATAACAATCTTAGCGTGATAAGCATCAAGCTCATAATTTTTTTCTCAAAAGCAGCTGAAATTATGTATCAAAAACACTGATAAGATGATATAAAGAGAAGTTATAACTTAATATATATGTTAATAAAAATCTTTCGCGGGATTTTAGCGTGTTTTAATAAATTTTACTTTTTTTACTTGGTAATAAATTTACATTTCTTTGACTTGGAATATTTTTATCAGTATATGCACAATTTTTCTCCCTTTAACTTTTATGAGTTTTGGATTTCTACAGTTCATAATTGTTTTATTTTGTTCGTTATTCGAAAAAAAATTGAAGGGTGGGAATTCGGTTCAGATTTCGTCCACGCCATACGACCGAACTTCAAAATTACGATTTCCACCTCAAAATATCTCTCGTGTTGTTCCTAATAGGAACAATGATATATATCTATACTAAACTAAACACGGAAACATGTGATCTTTGTAATACTGTCTTATATCAATTTTTCATAGAAAGGAAATTAAGTTACTAGGAATTATTACCTTAGTATATATTTAGTATACACCAGCCTTCATTCTATTTCTTAAATTAATCATCTGTTAAAAAATAGAAATTGTGAAAGAAACACAAAGATATTTACTCTCACTTGTAAGAAATTTCAAAATTTTAAATTCTTTTGGATTTTATCAATCAAAAGTTTGAAATGCCTCCATTTTAATCTAAGGTTCACTTATTTTTCTTTTTGTGAGCAATCATGAAAATAAAAAATGGCTTATTAAGACATATTTTATTCCTTTAATAATCTATCTAAAGTTCATTTTGATAGAACAGTAAGCATTCTGGCAATTTTGCACGACAATAAACTATTGAAAAATTCTAATCAGCATAGAAAGATTGCCCATCCTTTTCTGCGTAATTCGTTTATTAAGAAATAATAAAAACATTTAAATACCTACTCAATACTAACATTTTATTTTTAAGTGTATTATTTAATATTTATTTTAGTGTATCGCAATTATTTGTTAAGCAGTCTTTCGAAAATTAAACTCGGAAAAATTTCTGTTTAAGGCTTAAAACTGTCATATGTACGATTCTCCATGAGCATTTCTATTCTAGAAGACTCAAATTCTGCTAAGATTAAGAAATTAGTTATGATGTTTTCTGTCGTATATAAAGAAATTTTTTACAATATGTTGCAATAAGAAAAAATAATATCTCAAGTTCCAGTTCAATTAGCATTTACTATTCATTCACGAGAATATCAGCTGATTTTTAAAACACAACATACAAAGGCAAATATTATTTTCAATTAGGTTTTGCTTTAAATAAACCTCACTAAAGGAAAACATCTTTTAAACATTTCATTTTGACAGTTTTTAAATTTTACAATGTAGTCGTAGGACTTAGAAAAAAATAGCAAAATAAGTAATACTTTTCTCGTTTATTTGAAACTTCATATTCGAATCCTACGTTGCATTGAAATCCAATAAACATGTTTGCCATCTTTTTCAGCCTATTTTTGAAGTATAAAAATTAGAAAATTTCGTATTTCTAACAAGTAAAGGGCTTGAGCCTTTTTTCCCGTAATGTAAACTGAATATAACAAAGCAAAGTATATAATCCATAGATTGAACAACTTATTAATATGCTTCAACTCACTATGATATGAAGTTCTTAAAATGCATCGCTTGTTGCTGAATACCTTGTTTCTTAAATATGAAATGTATTCTACCAGTTATGGAAAGCCACATGGTTTAAAATATGTAACTTCTATCTGCCCTGAAAGATAAAAGGAGGTAATTATTTATTGCAAGCAAAATAATGCTTATAATCATTATAATTTTAATTTCCAGCAAAAAATGTGTTCTCGCTTACATACTTCAGCATGAGTATCAAATAATAACGCAACTTTCAACATAAGGTATTTCCCACGTCGATTTTGTCTTGTTGCATATGTATTCTCAGATCTAAAATATATATGAGTCAATCAAGACAAATGTATTAAACGGCATAAAGTATGCCATTTAATGCTGTCTGTGGTGGCCTGATGAAAAAGTATCGTCTTTGTGATTGGAGGATCATTAATTCGAGATACCATTCCGTCGAATATCCGACGTCTTTGTGAGTTTAATGATCTATAAATCTGCATTCGCAAGGCAAAAAGGTAACGTTTCTGAGGTATAGAAGATTGAAGATTAGGCCTCATTGTTTCGAACAATAATCACCGTCTTTTCCTGAATAAGAAGTCACTCCTCATTTAAATATTATAAAGTTTAAACGTGATATTAAATTATCACACCATAAAATCTTACGTAAAACTGTTCAGAAAATTGCCAATTATTTCCTGGGAAAAAAGATGTGAAACGAATTAAGATTTTTTTGTAAAATCCAATAATTAAAAATTAAACTGTATTTGCCTAATAATTATTAACCAGCGAGATATCGATAAATATATATGATTCTTCAACAAAAAATTAGTGTAACAGATTGAATAAAAGTCTATCTAGACTACACAATGCATGTATAGTAATTGGATCTTTTTGTTCCAAAAAATTTAAGACGCTTCATATCGTTCAAATAATTATTCGTTTTTTTCCTATTTTCTCATTTATTACTGAATTTCTTCTTTTAGAACATCTTTTTTCGGTAGAATTTTCGAAAATGCCATTCAGGCGCTTAGAAGAAACACAGAATCACTTATTATAACAACGACGGAATGATAGGAAAATATGAAAATAAGAAAAAGTTAGAATGACAGGAAAAATATATTTTGCATCATATCTAAAACACTTACAAAGAAAGTGAAAAATTTAAACCACATTCGTAAAAATTTTCATATAATGTTAAGAAACACTCCCTTTTTTCAATTCTAATTCACTAAGCAAAAGCTGCTGGTCGAAAATGAAATAGAGTAACACATGTAAAATAAATTCAGGAAAATTTTGAAAATAAAGGCGAATTAAGACAAATACTAATTTTTCAATTAAATTCTCGAAAGTCCTATTCAAGCGTTTAGAAGAAAGACTATATCATTTTTTTATAACAATGCAATGATGAATATGCAAAATGTATTTGCAGTTTAATATTTTGCATCATAACTTACAAAATGTAGCAAATTTAAGCTGCCTTCAAAAATATAATCACATAATGTTGAGGGACTCCTCTTACTTTCAATTCTATGAATGAACTGAGCAAAAACAATTTCTCCAAAGAAACATTTATTCAGAAATTAAAAGTAATATTAAAAATAAAGGGGAATTTAGAGAAATGCTAAAATTAAATGAGAATTAATGCTTGGAATGCGGCTTTATCTATTATATCTATGATCTTCGTATGATAAACCCGTATTTGCACGTCTCGGAATATATTATAGAGAGATAGGTGTTTCAAATTTCCAACCTGCTGCATTCTCAAGTTTTCCGTATTTGAAATTAATTTTCTTTTCGTTTTACTTGAAACATAAAAGTAAAAATACTCATAAACAAAGAAGTAATTTAAGAATGTAAAATGAAATCATCGATTTGTAAACAGCAGAACATTAAATTACATTATATTTTTCTCCATTAATTTAAAAAGTTAAAAGACTGAAGATACAAAAAGATACAATTGTATCTATGGAAGCGATTCTGCTTCCTTCATCTTAACGTTGAGCTTGTTTATTCTCTTTAAGTTTTCATTATTGGGAGTAATCTTTTGCGAAAAATATTATTATAAACCAAATACCATTGCTTCACATGTATTTAAGTCTAGTGTCAGCTCATTCTGACCCTCGATTCTTTCTTTGCAGAGTTTTGAAATCGCATCTTTAATTATAATCGCCCTGCATATATAATGTAAAACGACACGCATCTCAAAGTTAAAAAAATACAATTAAATCTATTTATTAAAGCGAAGGCATCTGTCCAAAAATATAATAAAACTATATCTTTTTCCAAACTTTTTGAATGTGAAATGGAGGATTCAGGTTGGGTTTTTTTTCTCGAGTTATGAGAATATTTACTAGCATCTGCCGTCGCATTTTCACCCACGGTATACTAAGCGGTATTCAAATAGAAGAAATGGAAAAAGAAAACAATATTTTTTATTTTATTTTGATTTTAGATGGTAAAGTGGAAAAAATGTGTTATGCTTGTTGTTTCTCTTCCAGGCTGAAGAACGTGCAAGTTGTCAATGCTGACAGTAGAATAGGCAGAGGACGGGCATTCCGTCCTCAGACCTATGAAAGCATTAAAGTTACCTGGATATGTGTGTTACCTACTACCAAGAAATTGATATTTATGCAGCATTATCGGGATATGTGATATATATTTTACCGAGAACTTGATCTTTATACACTTTGAAATTCGACTCCTGCCTTTTATTAACAGTCATAGCAAACCTTTGATGAGTGATTCAGCCGTTTGAATTCGAAACATTAGACTAAAGGTACCAGAGATTTCTCCGGTGGAAAACTGTTTTTTCCTGATCAATGCCTATAATTCCATAATTATAATTCAACTTTAATCTATGAAACTCAATAATCTCTACTATGCTAAAGTATATATCAGACAAAAATGACTAGTATTTATTTGGTATCATTTCAAGTTAAGCTTTGAATATGCAGATATTAGTATCTAATATTTGTATTTAGAGAAAGAAGTTTTAAAATTCTTTGCTTATTATACACTCCATTATATACCTGCCAAATCTTAAGTTCATAATCCTCATAGTTCCAAAATTTCATCATGAGTCAGTCAGTGAGTTGTATTTAACTTTCATACATGCATCAACTGGCAGAAATAATAATATTCAGCATTATCAAAATATGAGTGCACATTCTACCAAGAAATTGTTCTTTATACACATATGGATGGCTTTAGAGGGGCTTTCTTTCTTCAAGGAATATTCGAATATGTTCATATTCGACATTTCTTTGTCGAATTCCATCCAGGAATATCGGCTGTGTTTCATGTCAATTGAATATTCTATACCAATTGTATTCTTCATGGATTTTTCAGAAAGAAAATTGTAATATCAGATATTGTGATGCGCATTCAAACCATTAAGGCTTTACGAGTATTGTGATCATGCACCATCTTATAGCGGGTAACTGAACTCACCTAAATTTTTAGCATTAAACCAAAATCCTGAATGATGTAAATTTCAACTACATGCTGGATGAGTAGTTGAAGCCTGAAAATTGAGTTCAATGAACTACAATTCAAAAGTATAAAGTGAATTTGAAAGATCGACAGAAAACTAGCATACCTGAAATTATAATAGGTGAGAAAAGTAGCATTTATAAACAGATAAACTTTAAACATATATCTTGGCATTTCTTACTTCTAAAATTAAATCAGATTGAATAATTTTCATTTATAAGTCCTACTTATAATGTTAAAAAGTTTCTTTAACAACATCGACATAATTCATGGATAAGTATGTTTCGATTCTTGTTCATAAAAGAATTTTAAAGAAGTAACCGATGGTGATTTCCTAACAATATGAATCTCCTGTACTCAAAACTCCAGTATTATCCATAAAAGGACTTAACTACATTGCATCCCATTCGTATTCTAGAAAGAATAAGTATCTTCTGAGAAAGTGCATCATTGTACGGGGATATTAGAAGGAATGTCAAAAATAACCTAATTGATTCGAAAGGAGATTCACAAGCAAGGTGTGGGAATTCATTATACAAAATTTAGAATGAATTTGGATTCTAAACAGAAAATATAATGAAAAACGCAGCAACAAAGATATAACATAATAATAATAGAGTAAATAAAGGATTTTAATGACGAAGACTATAATCAGAAAGAAACTTTAAAAAAAATTATACAAATATTTATACAGCATGTAGAATTAATAAAACCATTGAAACACTGCTTAAACCAGCAACATTTTACATAACGTTTTTCATTTCCAGCTCAGAGTAAGTGCACTTTCATGTTAAGATGAGATTTAGCTATTACCTTATATTTATAAAATAAAACCCAGAACCACTTGAAGGTTGCTATTGTATTTTTTCCTACTCGGCACTGAAAATATAATTGTCTACGCTCGACAAATAATTAAAAAACATCCAATTGATATGTAGTCATGTGTGAATAATTTTAATGACTATTCTACAAAGTACAACTTTGGTCAGTTGCATAGTTATTTATTTAGAAGAAAAAAAATACTTCTAAATCTCTAAAAGCGACGAGCGCATTTGAGGAATTAAGCTTCGCCGTTTTAGTTTTTTGTGCTAGGCAATATTTCTTACAATAAAAACTATCAAATTTTATCCTTCTATTCGTGTAAAATAATACGTATTAACAAGTTATTGGAAAGACATTTCTATTGTCACTTGGAAACTGGAATGTTACGAAATGGAATTCAATTAATTATCTTTTTAAATTCTGAAATAATATACGAATTCATCTACTACATGTACTAAAATAAAATACGAAGTTACTACATGTACAGTAGGGTGGGCGGAAAAACACTTTTTTTTCGAAATCGCTATTCTAATAGTGCGGAAAGAGTTCTCTCTGGTTTCAATAAACACGGTGTAAAATACTTTTTTGATTGGATAATATCTTCTGCCAACGCATCGCACTTGGATTTTGGAAATTTGGGTAAAAATTGAAAAATTGGCATTTTTTACTCGGCGTAGGAAATATAATTATTTTTCAATATTGCTATTCTAATAGTGCGGAAGATGTGCCCACTGGGTTCAATAAGAAAGGTGTAAAATATGTTTTTGATAGAATAATATCTTCTGTTCCCGCATCGCAATTGAAATTTTGCAATTTTTGAAAAAAATTGCACTTTTTTATGTGTTATAGAAATAAATCAAACATGAAAAATAGATGGGTACAAACACTGTTTATTGTTGTATTGTATTGTACAACTGATTATATTATCTAAAAATTATTAAATAATTGCTGAGTCCTAATATATTAATGTAATATTTGTTAAGGATATTGTAACCATAGAATGTTATGACATGCCAATACGAAAAGTTTATTTGCACTTAATCAGCAGGAAGGGGCTTGAAATCAGCCTTATTGTCGAATTCAGGCATCGGGAAAAGAATGTGGATCTAATGAACCCGTCTTTATTTTGAAACGCACAGTCCTTAATGGATGCTTCTGTCATTAACTTGGCACACCGTTTCACTGCCTGTGTGCCATATGGGAAGTGAACGAAGTCCCATTCTGGATTTTTCTTATCACGCACAATGGATCTAAATAAGGTAGTGGATATATTACGGAGGATTGGTGGGGAAGTAATGGTAATTGAAGACAATAATTTCTGTATAATCAGCTGCTTCAAAATTAAGTTATGGTGGAGAAAGACACGTAGTGACTTTGCATTGGAAGATGACTCTCTAGACTTAATTATACGTCGTGCTGCAAGTTCTCTGATGTACTCTCTTTCATACTTCAACATACATAGCAAGATATTCTCAGGATGAGCAAAGAACGAATTTCTACAAATTACTCAATCAGCGACGTCCTTGAGGTCTTCAGATAAATACCTGGATCTATATATAGTATTCCACACCTGCTTAGCGCAATATTTAAGCGAGTGTTTAGACTTTATATTAAACCAGTTTGGAGTGTAAACTTTCATAACAAACTCGGCGATTTGTTTCAACTTCAAAGAAGAAGCTGGAGAACTAACATATAATCTTAGAAATCTGTTGGCTGTTGTCAGCCAGCGTGAATGTGATATTGTACCAGGACTGCGTCTACCCAGCTCATCAGAACAATTTCCCAATCGCAACGCTTGAGATATTTCTAATAAGTACATTTGATCCTTGCTTAAGTCACGTCTATCAGTTGTTCGTAATTCGCCGACAATAATTTCGAAAGTTGCAACTGGCAAAGTTTCGCATGTAAGGAGCGCCTTCCCAAAATTACCTGAATATGATTTTGGACCATTTGTTGGCACATCCAATGTTTCAAACAGATGTCTCAGAGTAAGTGTTCATTAAAATGCAGGAGACATATTACCCACTGCAGAGGTTTACCAAGTTTCAATTCCAAACACCAAATTACACCGGATTTCCATCCGGTATTAGCAGATGTGCCGTCACAGCCAATTGACAAAAGCTGAGAAAGATCTCTTGTGATCCCTTCAAAATATTCGATAATAGTCGCGGAAATCTGTTTTGCAGTGCCAAATGATGGACTCAAATGAGTAATGTAACGTGAACCCAGTTCCACAATAAGACATAAACATTTCTCTTTTGCTTTTCTCGGGTATCTTTTAGTATCTACTCTCTCCTCTATCAATGTAGAATCTTTACGACCATCGAAATACAGCCCCTACAACGGTAATGCCTGAACTTCACTTAAAGACTGGAATTTTAATTCCTTTCTAACTTTAGCCTTTTCCCTTCGCAGCTTGTTTTCGTCAACCACCAAATCTGAGTTGTTGCTAGTTATGAGACCGACATCGTGAAAAACACGTGAAGCAATTGCAGCCACAGCCCGGTCCGAGACGCCAAATCTGTCGCCAACCACAGCAGTTGAAGGGAGGCCAAGTCGCATTTGTGATGATTTAGCTACAAACGGAGTTAATTGTTTGTACTTAGGATCATTAAGAGAGATTAAACGGTTCCATGTTGAGGGTTTGTAAGTGTTCAGATTTAAAATTACTTCAGATATATCTGAAGAACAATCCGCTTCATAATCTACATACTCTGCGTTAGTAGTTGCTTGTGTATGATTTAAACATAAATTGTGAGCCTTTCTATCAGCATTATCAGCAATATTCCGAAGTCGCTTCCTGTATAAAAAGCACAAGAAAAAAGTGTACTTTTTTACAAAAATTTCAAAATTTCAATTGCGATACAGGAACAGAAGATATTATTCTATCGAAAAAATATTTTACACCTTTCTTATTGAACCCAGTGGGCTCCTCTTCAGCAGTATTAGAATAGCAATATTGAAAAATAATTATATTGTCTACTCCGAGTAAAAATTACAATTTTTACCCAAATTTCAAAAATCCAAGTGCGATGCGAGGGCAGAAGATATTATCCAAACAAAAAATATTTTACACCGTGTTTATTGAATCCAGAGAGAACCCTTTCCGCGCTATTAGAATAGCGATTTCGATAAAAAGTGTTTTTCGGCCTACCCTAATGTACAGTGATAAAACCAATAAAATCTTTTGAAAGTAGTTATGAAAATTCTAAGAAAGGAAACGTGAAGTAGTTACAAAAAGTTTTCCTAAGAGCAAATTACTACAAAATAGGAATGATATTTTAAATGAATTATTATATATGAAATGAAACAAATGATATTTTATTTAAATTGGTGTTTTTATATTTAAATGGAAAAGCAGTTCTATTTGCGATTTACAGAGATTTACATTCCAAGAAAAAATATTAATTCTTAAAAAAATTAAAATTTTTTGGCAAATGTATGGAATCCAATTACAGATGTTTCTAAACTTCTGGCAAGTAACACACACGTCCAACAGTAAACGATAAATCTGAAATTCGTAATTTTAATATATTTTGGCGGAATCCAACTACTTATCTTTACTCAAATTTTGGATCTCTTAAAAAACTAAAATCTTATTTGAATGCTTTCTACAATTCCTTTGCATTCATTTCTTCTATATTTAATTATTTATTTATTTGATTCTCATGAATAATTTCGAGGGTTAATTTAAGCCAGTAATTTTGATAACCAGTAATTAGTTGATCAGATATTATTTTAGAACTCATTCAACAGCATTCTTTACATCTTTATTGCAGAATTATTTTAAACCCTGCTATAAAAAAGAAGCATTAAATCTCACTGGCAAACTTTTTTAAAATGATATCTCTAATCGCTGAATTTTCAGAAATTTTGCTATAACAGGTATCCTATTAATTTTCATATATCTGCACATTATTATGCATATTATTGTGCATATATTGCACAACCTTTAAATTAATCATCAACAATAATATTATAGAAGAGAGTTTCTTTGCCCTTTAGCTAAAGGAATGATGCTACATTTTTGATAAAAGCATTCGATTTTATTTAAAATTGCGTCCATTAATATAACAAACAATACTTAGCATCTCCTTTTTTATTCTGAAAAATAAATTAAACTTTAATAACAGTACAAATATGAATTTTGATATTGCTTTAATAGCATGAGTGTTATTAAACTGGACCATTCTGTCAATTACCTCATCTTATTATTTAAATTCCACAGTGAAAATATGATAGGTATAGTTTCTTCTAATCATTTAAAGCTTTGTTGGCCGCTTTCTAATGAAGAAACACCAGAGAACATTTGAGATCATCTGCACACAATTTAAAAGACTAATTTCGCTCATTATCGATTATACGAATTTTCTTTCCTTTGCTTCGATTTTTTTGACAACACAGCTTCCCTGAAAAACAACCGGACAATAGATTAATTAGAGTATCCTAACCCTAACCTAAGAAACCTGAACTCTTCCAACTTGAGCAAAAAAAGGGGGGATCATATTAGGCGTTGCAAACAGCAAAACTATTCAAATATATCCGATTCTCTATTCTTTGCACATTCTATTTACATCGTGATTTTCTCTATTAATTTGAACTCAGTTGTCTAAAGCTGTAAAAATTTTCGACGGAATTGTATAGGTAATTGACGGTTGATCAATATCAACCGTCAATTATTTGTGATTATATTTACTTGTTAAATATTAGAGGAAATTCATTTATAATTCAAAAGTTTTGATGCACTCACCTGTTATATTCAATATTTTGCACGGGGACATGGGGCGGCGTCCTGTCATATTCAATAAGATTAAGGTGCTTTGTTCAATTTATACAGCTATTTTTCTAATAAAAATATATATATGGGACATTTTTTGTAAAGATTCTTTAAAAATTTTCAATTTGAATTTTATATCGAATCTTGTCCATACTGTTTTGAACAATTTATCTCATTGAAAGAAATACTTTCTGACATTTTCACACCCTATTTATGAATATTATGTTCTCTTATGAATATTATGTTCTCTTATGAATATTATGTTTAACTCTATTTTATGCCCAGTTTTATTTGCTCAACAAAAGTCCAATGATAAATTTAACTTTTAGAAACAAAATAAGAAGGAAATGAACTAGAGAAAGTTATATATTAATAGAATTTTTTCTTATTAGAATTGAATTTAGAAGTTCATTCCTCTGGATACGTGGAGTAACCATTTTCATTGACCTTGTTTAAAAGAACAATTGTATCATAAAGTAAAGAATTATAACAGATAGTGATATATACTTTGTGATTGAAAATTTGTGCTGGACAATATGCTGAAAATTACATTAAAAGTTGATTTCTCATTACGTATTCATATTCTTATTCGTAATTCATTCAATTGAATCATAAATAAGAATATATATATAGAATAAAATAAATGTCAGTCTAATCTTCTCCTGATAACCGTCTTCGAATAGCGAATATTTCCTTTATAGCTCCAGAATAGGGAGAGAAATTTCCTTAAGTAAATTGATATCGTTTCATTTATCATTATTACTTTATAATTTTCTCCATGAAATTAGAACTTAGAAATGAGAAATTGATATCTGCCAAAACAAGAAAGCTTCTGTATCGCAGAAATACATTTGCCCCAAACATAGATTAACAGCTAAGTGGTTTAATTAATCAATATAAGGCATTTCAAAGCAGTGAAAGCTATTGAAAAATTAAAGATTGAAGACAATCAGAACAACAAAATATGAGAACTTTAAAACACTTCCAAGCGAAAGGGTTTTCAATGACTGCAATTTGTTTTGCTGCATGCTCGTCACGTAGATTCTTTAAGCAATAGTTGCAATTTAATTCTTTCTTTGTTTCTCTAATTGCAGTTGGAAAAAGAAGTTTCTGCTGGAAATTCTGCACTTAATCTTCGGTTGAATAATAATTTTCGTCTAGCCGTAATAAATGATGCCTTAAACGTAATCTGGGGCATCTAGCCCATTGCAAGTTTGTGGAGCTTTAAGAACCGTACTTGCTTTAAAATAGATTTCATGACTTAAGATTGATGGATCAGATTGAAAATTTCTGTTTGATTACAGCACTTAAGATGTAATGTTCGAGGTCTTGGAATGAGAAGGCATGGAAACCATTTTAAATAATTTCGGCTTTGATTTTGCCAGTGTTACAACGCAAAATAATAGGGAATAATGCTCGATAAGAGATTTTATTAAGGCAGAAAATAAGTAAATTAAAAATATCCCGGTCCCCCTGTTTATTCAAATAAGTTTTCTAGTGCAACTGAAGGAAAATTCGTTTTATATCTGAAGATGACAACAGTCGTGGACATGAATGTTGTAACATTTATTTTCGTTTTGTTTCTATCTGAAAGGAATGCTACAACATTCAAATTAATAAGCTACTCTAAATTTAAAAATTAATCCCCTGTCTATTTTTGCATAGGGCGCATGGGCATTGCTATTTTCGCATGGGGCGGCGTTCTGCCTATTTTCGCAGATAACAAATTTTTTTACTGCCCATGAAAATTTTTAGTATAGAAAGGTGAATAAATTTGTCTACAGTTCGATAGGTGAATAAATTTGTCTAAAGTTGGATATGAAGTTTCTGGATGCGATTTTGATCTGAAAAATTAACATTCGGAAATTTAAACATTTTCGTTTTGGGGAAATGAAATTTATATCTTATATACAATAAAAATGCATACCTAATATTTTTTCCTAATGGGCTGATATATATATGTTAACCTACGGAAGCATTTTAATAACACTACTCTTGCGAAACAATTCTGAAGATACAGCTAATCTCTCTGTAGAAAATATGACATCTGTAACCATCATAAAAACAAGTGTACAATGGTTAGAATTTTTACTAAATGATATATAAGGAATCCTCAATGAGCAGTTACAAGTGACTAAACTTTAATAAAATTAACCGGAAAAGAATTGTCATCATGATTTCATATGTAATTTTATTTCGCCTTGAAATGTGATGCTTTAAATGGGATATTATTTAAATATAATTTCACACAGTTAGATTGCATAAAGACTCAAAGTATATAAGTAATTTTGAAAAGAAATATAGTTTTAAAATTAGAATTAACATATATTCTCAAATGGGAAAAAATGGTGTACATTATGTTTTCATTTTTTAAGCCCTAAAATGCCCTATGTTGCCTCTAAGCAACATACACAATTTTGTTTTCTAAAATATTGAGAAAAAGACTGAATCACCATTGCATGTAGTTGCCAATAGGAAAGAAATTGAAAATGTTAATAAATCAATTTACAACATATAGATGGCAGCCTGAGTATTGATGAAAATTGAAAAAATAAAAATAATTTGAAATTTATCACTTGAGGCTACATCTTTCATCTTTCTAAGCTTGGAAATTCCATATTTTATTCTACAGTGTTAAAGGAAATTCCTCATCCGTATTATTATTAAAATTCATTTGTGTTTGACATAGAGTTTTATCAAGGAAATTTTTTCCTTGATAATATAGCCCATTGTTGTCAGTTGGTAACAAACAATTTTTTAGCCATAAACCTCACTTAAAACCAAATAGGATTTTTAAAGTATTTTCCCAGTGTTTTATTCAAAAAATAAAAGTCAGAAACATTTTCAAATAAATTTTTCGAAAATCATGCATTTCATAGCTAAAACATTTTCGCATAGAATAAATTCATTCTGAGCCAAAAGGTTTTTCAGCTCAAATGTGACAAGAAGAAAAATGCGGGGTACAAGAAAATAAATATTTAATTACTGAAATGCGTTAGGAAAAGCTTATTTTTATAAATGTTTACTGTTTGTTTAATTTATTTGTGCCACATGAATACATTCGGGATTTATTAGGAATACTAATATTTTAAAGAAAGATAAAATGATATACCCAAAGCCGTTTCTTCTAAGAATCATGATGAGGGTCGCTATTATAATTATTTAAATCACGTTCTTAAATAATATATTTTTATTTTATATATTATTACTGTTAATAAATTAATTTAAATAACAAATTTTATAATTTACTGGATTCACTTTTCCTGCAATAACCTAGATTCATGTGAAGTAGGGCATTCACCGTGTTGATGTGGGTAATTTCCATAAATTTTGATTTCAAATGAGTTGCCTAAAATTTCGAATTATTTTATTATTTTTGTTTCATTTAATGGCAAATTATTTGAAAGGTTTCTATGTGATTTTCATGCTTATTAAATTTGTTTCCTATTTTGTTGGCAATAATGAAGGAGACTTATTGAAAGAGAATTTCTTTATTAAAAAAAGAAACAAAAAAATATTAGAGGAAATATACAAAATTATATCTTCAAAAATTCAAAAAAAGTACGATGCAGATTAAAAAAATGCACATAATTTACATTATTCTGAATAAGTATTTCCTTCTAAAAATTCCGGATAACTGAAGAATCCAAAATACAATAGAATTAGCTATGAATTAAAAAAAAAACAAAGAAAGGAGTTGAAGAAAGAAATTTAATATTTGAAGCATAATTTAAAATTCTAAAAGATCTCCTTTTCTTGCCATCGATTTCAGAGACTAATAAATTTTTCCAAATTAGTTCGATTGGAAATCTTATATCAGTTCTGGAGGTAAGACGTTCAGAAATATATCTAAAAACTGTCTTCAATAAAGCTCAAAAGCAGAAAAAAAGCAGTTTTTTTAGACATTCTTTTGAGAGAGAGTACTAAATGAAAAGATCAAGGTAAATACATAAATTTGAGTATAAGAATAAGACTAAACTTTTCTCGGTAAATGATTCACGAATGAAAATGACTGTTTTTTTACATTAATTGTATCAAAGAGTTAAAAAAACAACAAAAATAATTAAACGAGCTTTTCGAGAAGATTTTGATCTGTAAAAGGGAAGCTAAATCCTGATATTCAGGATATCTACCCTGTCTTTAATTTCTAATGGCATAGTTCAAGTTTTCTAAAAGAATCCTTTTGTTTTTTCTTTATTTTGCGTCTCTCTTATTTGTTATGCACCATTTTCTAGGTCTCCAAAAGAGTTCCTTCAATGTCTTCTGTTGATATAAGTACTTAGTCTCATGAGGTCTTCCGCTTTGATAAAGTTCAGAAGGCTTTTAACTTGTTTCAACAGGGACTGTCAATTCACTACACAGATTATATGTAGATCATTGTAAATTTATAAACTTCTGTTTTAGATAGTAAGATTGAAATTTACTTCAGCATGAAGTGATTTGCAACAGCATAACAGAAAAATCGCAATTTTTTCATAAAATTACTTCGTAGTTCTACTTGAAACTTTACATTTTAACTATTTTAAAATAAATAAAAAAAATAACATTATATTATCTTAAAGCCGTTGGGAATATTTAAAACTTCTTAAAATTAATTAAAACTAACATTTTATAATAATTTATTTGCTTAATATTTACCGTTTTACTTTTCTCGAAATTCATCATCTAACCTCAATTCATTTTAAAACATTCATTATGTACCACAGATCATAGTATTTACTAAGTTATAAATTTTTTTACGTGACAGGTCCACGGTTGCAGAGTCTGAGATCGAGGGATAGTAAGATCTGTCCACATGCCAGTTAAACATGGTACCAGAGCCCAAACACACTTCAATTGGTATAATAAATATCTAAAAAGTGAATTATTGGCCACGCTAACAATTCTAATCTGACCAAAGTTAAAAATTATGAGACTTGCGTAAAGATGTCTTAATTTCGGACTTTCACCTGACAACTGAACATCACCTTAATACTGAAGCAGAATTTAGTGCTTTCTACAAGACCAGAGCAGCATATTTAATGACTCCCCATTCCGTATATGTTTCAACTGCTAGTATCATTCTAAATTTCGAATCCTATAAAGTTTAAAGATTTGTGGAGATTAGTATATATTGAAGGGGTAATAGATAGTTTGTAATAGATAGTTTCATTTTTTTTCTTTCTGGAACGGTATAAAACAGCCTATATTAGAGGCGATGACAGTCCGTAATAATTTTTGCACACATATTTTTAACTGTTCAAGCTTCATGTTTTAAATGATTGAATTTTATAATCGAATTTTCATGCATTTCCTTTTGTGTTAGAGTTCTAAAAGTTATTTAATTCCCCTTGTGTAATATTTTGATAAGAAAATTTTCACTTAATGGATAAATCTATTTGAATTTTAATTCCTTGCAAATGGCAACACCAAAATTGAATTATATATATGGAAGGGACGACGCTTAGTTATGGATAGTTTCATTGTTTTCTACCTGGAACGTTATAAAATAGCCTATATTAGAGGCGATGACAGTCCGTAATAATTTTTGCACACAATTTTTTTTAACTGGTCAAGCTTCATGTTTTAATTGATTGAATTTTATAATCGAATTTTCATTCATTTCCTTTTGTGTTAGAGTTCAAAAAGTTATTTATATCCCTTGTGTAATATTTTCATAGGAAAATTTTCACTTAAAGGATAAATTTATTTGAATTTTAATTCCTTACAAATGGCAACACCAAAATTGAATTTGAGATAAATTTGATTTCAGGATTCCATAATATTTATAAAATAAATTTTAAATAATGGCTAAAAATTTAAAAATAATTAAACTCAGAAAAAATTTCTACTTCTTTCTAAGTTGATAAGTATGTTAAAAACTTTTTGTGAAATGTTTCTTTATACCCTTACTGAATATTCATAAAATGCCAGATACACAATATCGTTATTTTCGCCCTTTTTCCCAAATAAACTAGCCATTTGACTTTGAGCTCTATTATCTCTCCAAAGCTTTGACCTGTGTTTTCAAGGAACATGTAATCACATCCCATTAATAATTTTTACAGACAACATTAATACAATCTTTTCCTGAGCAGCCAGCAAATGTCTATCTCTACTAATAATAAAGAAGAATATGTGTGTGTCTATATGTGTGTATAGACGATCTACGAGGTAGACAACTGGTTATAGAACTACGATATTGGGTACAAACATCTTAGGTGGGAGTGCATGCACGGGGATGTTTTTTTAACTTTAATTAATTAAAATATTAAGCGAAATTTTTGAGTTTTTCCTTGATATTTTCTGAAAATATTATAACACAAAAATAATTATTCAGCATTTAAAAATTCGAAACATTATCTTTTCAGTGATATTAATTAAGTTGCCTTTTCTTTTATTTTTCGTTAATTTTAATAATTTTTTAAAAATAATTGTAGACATAATTTACAACAATAATTTTCGATATTGCAAAGAAATTCAAAACCGTTTTTATTATTAAAACAAATATTTATTTGCGCGCTTCTCTTTTATTGCTGAGAATAAAAGTAAGATATTAATGGATTTTCTTTCCTGTTTTTATTTCACCGTTTTTTCTGTGAAATCTATCAAAGAAGTCCTCTAAGAAAGTAAATATATTAGGAAATATTTCCAGTAAGCTGAATGATTATGATTGGTATGTTTCAATTCTTTTATCAGCATATGTTCCGCGCCATTTTAATATTGAAATCAAATGCAAATTTTGCATGAGGAATAAGAAAGCGAAGTTGGCATCGACTAGTTACAATTAGACGTTTCGTGACGCGCACAGTTTCTTTACTCTATTAGGGGTCGTTCATATAGAAAACGGAGACAACAATTGCAAAGCAACTAAAAGAACACGTGTTAAATGTCTATTATAATTTGAAGCTCAAAATTACTTTCTTAAAGGAATCATGAGTATTAAATTATGCATAAAGTATTCAAAAGAATTTGCATTTCGGGCTAACCAGCTGGTAATCGAAGGTGACTGGTAGATTAAATGATAAAAGGCTAACATTTTCCATTATCACTTTATCAGAGTTCAGCAAATTATTATCCTATATAAGTCTCGTTTCAGGGCTTTTCTTTCTATTCTTGCATTTTCTACATGTTCATGCATACATATTGTTTAAGTTAACCTAAACGTTTTATAAGCAAGTTCATGCATAGAAACGCCAATGATATACTTTCTGCAAATTCGTTGGAAATATTTAAGACTGGTAAATCACGATAGTGCTCGATAAAGCAAACCTAAAGGCAAATACAAAGTTAAAGGTTTGTAAATAAATGTAGGCAATGATTTTAGGACGCCTGGATATCTCCCACGTTATTATACCAATAGAAGTTTCTTATTTCTGGATTATAACAAAATTTCCTATTATTTATGAGAATAGAGAATCATTTACCATATTAATGTTTTATTGTAGGTTTATAGGAGCTGTGGAGAGATGTACAGTCTCTATATTAGACAGAATTGACAATTTTCATTAATTCTTACACAAGGCATATTGTATTTTATTAAGAAATTTTGTTGAGAACGTCAAACTCGTGGTACCAAAGCATAAAAAAACTGTAATGTCTGTAATGAGACATTTTGAAAACTGATTTCCGGGCTAATTATTTATTTCATATTCCAATAATCCAATCTTTAAATTTATTTTAAAATAATGGAATAATGATGATACTCTTATTCTTCAAGAATGTTTTACAGCTGGACGAAATCTGAAAATATTCTCTTAAAATAAGTATTATTGTAAATATTTTTTTTAAAAAACGAAGGCAAATTCTCTCCTATTCAAGAGAATGGAATCCAAAGACTATTGTCTTTTTCATCTATCCTTATGGTTATCTTGCCTTTCCTCGCATTTATTAAACAATAAAGCAAGTCGCCACACACGGGTATTACAAGATACTTATTTCTAATTCTATACTGATAATAATTTAATTTAGATATATTCTTCTGGAAGGAGAGAAATCGTAATGGTTTTGTTGTACAACAACTGTTTGCTTCTACAGTCAAAGGAAATGTGTAAAGAAAATAATGATTTGTTCCATCTTTGAAAATTGTTTTAAATCCTTTCCGTAGTATTATCCGAGAACATCAATATTTTAGAAAATCTCCGATACTCCCTCTAAGAAATCATTATTATTTTTGAAAAGCCCCTTTTGGCCTTTATATTCAAAACTCGGGATTAAAATAATTAAAACTATTGTGATTGCTCAAATGATTTCTCTTTCTTTTCTGTTCTTCGATGGTTCTACACAAATGATTCTTCGAGTGCCATCGCTTAAGGGCTTCGTTTCATTAGTTTGACAGTAATTTTCTCCTTCTTAAATCAGTGTAGACGCTGTTTGCTCGTATTGCCAAAACATTTCAGCATCCTTTCTCAAGAGTCTTTATTTGAACGAAGGATGGTTTAAAGCGTTTCTAAAGATCAACAAAGCTTCAAGAGGGAAAGCATAACATCATTCAGAAACATACTTTTATTTCCAATATCATACCTGTCCAAAAATATATAACAGTAAAGATTTCATCTCTGGTACTTGAACATACTTATTAAATTAAGTTTAAGAATGATGAGAACAAAGTTTTCAAATATAAATTCGTCCGTTACTTATAGAAGTACTTAAAGAAAATAAAAAGCTAAAATAGATTAAAGCCCATGTGTTCGAATAAATTATGTTTTTTCGAAAGAAAGAAGCTTGCTTTTGCATATTAAATTTCAATTAAAATTTTAAAAAATAATATGAATGATAAATATCTTTATTTTATAGATAAAATAATTTATCTGAAAACACAGATCTTTAGAAAGATGTTTTCAAAGTACAATAATAAACCAAATGATTATTTGCATATCTGAAGTATTTTAGAGGTTTCTACTGAATAAGTAAATTGAAATTTCGATCTCCAAAAGTTACAATAATCAGTAGTCAAATTCATCCATACCAGGACATCGAAAGGCCATGCTTGGCTAATACTTCCGAACGTAGTTAACTTATTATTTTTAAAGTTCATCTCCAGAGACATATTGATTATTTGCATATTTGAAGTATTTTAGAGGTTTCTACTGAATAAGTAAATTGAAACTTTTATCCCCAAAAGTTACAATAATCAGTAGTCAAATTCATCCATACCAGGACATCGGAAGGCCATGCTGGAACACTCTTGGCTAATACTTCCGAACGTAGTTAACTTATTATTTTTAAAGTACATCTCTAGAGACATATTAATTTTTTCTCAAAAATGTGAAAAAATTGAGTTTTAAAATATTAGTCATACTAAATATATTTACGGAAATTCAATAAATAATTGTTACCTGAGCTAATGATTGCATTTTATGTTAATACAAGCGAATTTTTTATCAAAATATTTTGAATTGAAGCTGTCTGAATTTTTTTTATTTCTTTTTTTTTGCTGTTATAAATATGAATCAATCATTATTGAAGCCATCATGTTGCGTGGATGAACTCTTAACCGCCTCCCTACACTCTTACTTGTGCTTACATTCGCGTTGCCAAAGCATGGAACCGATAAGCAATGTTACCGATATCAAATTTCTGGGCATGTATATTACTTGCCGCTCCCCATCCGGCTTTACAATTTGACGTGTAAAAATAATGTAAATATATCTTCTAGACATGAATTAGTTTTCCAAAAGCGCAACTACCTAACTACCAACCTAGTTTTAACGGGAAGATACCCCAAAATTTGTTCCTCGTACTCGCCAATCTGTCTTCTCTTCATAACAGAAAGCATATTAAAGCGATTAATTGTAAATAAATATTATAATTGTTTTATTAATAATAATAACATGCACGAATATCAGGTTAGTTTCATTGAACCCAAACACCAGGTAATTTGCTCTTCATAAAAGTATAAGTGCAGATATTTAAAATTGATATTTTTAAGATTATAGATATTTAAAATTGATATTTTTTAAAAGATTATAGATAGATATCTAAAATTGATATTTTTAAAGATTATAGTATTTAAAATTAAATATTATGATATAATTCGCATGCGGCTCTGATAACAAGATAACATCTGATAACAAGATAACGGCTCTGATAAGCAAAATTAAAAACCAATAGTTGTTATATTTTAGCAAGAACTCATTGTCTTGTATTTCCTGGTTTGTACACTTGATGACTTTAAAGCTATTCCAAAAGTGGGTTAAAACTTCTAGGATTTTTTCTTGAATTCTACTATTAATTTATCCAGACGCATTTATCTAGATCCTTTTCTTTGTAGAAGATAATAATTTCTTAAAATCTTATTGTCGTTCGGTGATCAGCCGTGAATAGAGGTATAACTCAACAAGATAGAACATATACCTTTCTTATAAGCTTTTCGAACAATACTTTTGGAGGAATTATAGACGCTATAAATTTTTTAACTCTCCACATCGAGCGAGATGTTCCGGGGCTGTCTAGATATTTCCTTGTAACATCGACGGCGCAATACGTAACT
>BGPR01015825.1:0-35890 GCA_013235015.1 Araneus ventricosus | reverse complement strand
TTGAGAGATTTTAAAAAATAGTCAGTTTTGCCACCGAAATTTTATTATTGTTTTTACATTTGCTGCGTCCGACGTTCTAATAACATTATTATTTTTAATTTTTTTCAGCTTATAACTGGAACGGTTCTGTCGTATTTAAAATAAGAACGGTTAAAATAGCTTTTTCCGTTTTTTTAATTAATTTTTTCGTGGTCAGTTGAAAGATATTTTTCTCTAGCGAGCATTCTCCCGCGGAAGTTTCTCCGGAGCCTTCCCAACATGCATTGTTGCAATTTCATTGGCTGACGGTGCAGAGCGCAGGATACGTCATATCTTTCAGCTGAATGACTTGGATTATAATTTTCGGCAGTGTCTTAACGTGTTTATCCCTCGAATATTTTACTTGCTGTTGTATAATAATCATTTTCACGTTGCAATTTTTAATACTGTTTCGGATTAACGTACTCTGTATTGTTTTCCTACAGTTGAAATGTCATTATCGCGAAGAAATATAAACTAGGAATTCAATAATGTGTATCTTTTGTTTTGTTTTCAGAACTTTTTCATGTCATTGTGGGAGGTTTTTTTTTTTTTTCATTTTGTTGAAGACCTGATTCCACGGGCAACGCCGTGCGCGTACTGATAGTTATATATATTTGTAATATTTTAAGCATCTTAATTTCAATAATAAGAAATGAGAAACTATCTTCATTTTGGGATTGTTTGCTTCAAAGTAATAAAAGAGTCGTCATTGTTTGCATGACAGTGACAAACACAGAAAAAAAAAAAAAAACTGAGTGGATAAATTAAAATGACCAGAAGTAAATTCCTATTTTGATAAAGAACTTCTAATAGGGAGGATGGAGTATTCACTTATTTGGTGAAAAAAAACGCGGAAAAATTTCCAAAGTTCGCAAATTTAGCAAGAAAGTATCTTCAGCACCTGCAAGCATTATATAATGACTGTTTATTTTCTGAAGCTGGTAATTTATATGGAACAGACTTCTATAAATGCTATGCAACATTATTAAATACACTTATGTATTATGCAACTTAAAATTGGATAAATGATAGATTTTTTATAAAAAATGTATCGGAATATAATTCTGCAATATTCTTTATTAAATATATTTCAAACAATATTTTTTGGAAACAGTTAATCCTGAATTTATTCTGCTGCACTCGGACAGACCGAATATTCGGGAAAGAGCCGAATAGGCCTAATATTGAATATTCTTTACATCTCTAGTTGGTATTGTATGTGTATGAAACCAAACGGAACAGACTTCCTCTTGAAAATACTGAAAAATTATTGTTGATGTATCATAATTTCAAGCTTTTCTATGATAAATTATATGTAACTTTATTAAACGCATCTATGCACTATGCAACTTAAAATTGGGTAAATGTTAGGAGATTTTTTGATAATAAATGTACTGAAATGTAATTTTGCTATATTCTTTGTTAAATGTATTTAAAAGCACAGTTTTTTTAAAACGTCATCCTGAATATATTCGGCCGAAGGCCCAGGAACAAAATATAAAAAGTATTTGTTATATGTAGGAAGGTTAAAATTAACTCTGGGAACGTAACCAAGTGTAACAAAATAGCAGATTGTGAATAGCCAGCGTGAATATTGCAATAGATCTGGCACAACTAAGCGAGAAAAAAATTTTTTTTTTTTTTCAGTAAATAATTATAACTAGCTGTATGGCCCGGCGTTGCACGGGAAATCTTGAATAGTGGATATTCCCGTGCGGAGAGAAGTGATACCACGTGGGGCCTCGGGATCCATATATTTTCACATGTCCCGCCTCCGTTTCTTGAACAAATATTGTCACTAACTTTTCCCAACAAACGTTTCAGAGTTAAAACACTTTAATACAAAGAAAAGGAAGCAAGAATGCAAGAAAATTATTTTTCGGATGTTAATAAAACCATACATAGAAGCTCGCAAAAAAAAAAAAAAAAAAATCCAGCTTCCGTTAAATAAATAAACCAGCGGGAGTGTTCACCCCTAAACTTTCTCGTATTCTTCCCCCAAAAGGTGCCGTTTCTCCTCCCCCGCGTGGCTAAAAAAATTCGAACCCACTGTTACCCAAAATCCAATGACTATCAGAAGGTTTTTCATTATAGTGATTGAAAAATATCTAGGTAAAGAATTCAAAGAGATGCGTACCGATTTTCCGCTCTTACCGGTTCAAGGACAAACTGACGTAATTCGCTTCATATCTTTCGCGTGCACAGAAGATTGCTTCCAGTACACAAGCGCGTGGAGATGACGGATTCTTTTCAAAAGTAAATTATACAGACCGACAGACAGTCAACCCTTTGACGGATTTGGTCAAAAATTTTATACGGACCTACATTCATGATGATAAAACCGTGTACCAAATTTTATCCATCTAGCTATTCAAATTTTTGAGTTATAGTGTTCACATGACAGCGGGCATACAGACAGACAGACTTCCCGTTGACGGATTTTGTCCAAAATTTGATAAAAACCTACAAATTATGTTTAAAGACCACATACCAAATTTCATCCCCGTAGCTCTAATAGTTTTCGAGTTATCGTGTTCACAGACATACAGACAGACATAATTCAAAATTGTGTTTTTCGGACTCAGAGAGGTCCAAAACGTGGAGATTCGTCAAAATCTCGTGTTCGAATTTTTTGACGATTACAATACTTTCTCTTTGTATACTTCGTATACGAGAAAGTGAAACAAACCAACAAACATGAAATCAAATATCTGTTGCCACGTTTCAAAAAAATATTACTTTGAAGCAGGTGCGATAAAATAGGCAATGCAATGAATACTAAAGCGAAAATTCTGCTTTGGAATTGAATTCCCAAGAAAACAATTTATACTACCACAATCGTAACAATTGCAAAAGCTCGTAAATAAAAGATTTGCTGAAATAATGAGATCAGTTTGAATTTTATTTGCAACAATAAAAAATTTGTTACAATTCATGTTTGAGAACATTATTTATTGTTGTAAATAAAATTTACATATTCCAGGCTTTATGACCATTTTCTCTAATTCTTTTTAAAATCTGAAATTTACTCAAAAACGAACAACGTTTAAATTTATTTGGATTCTTCTAAGTTTAAGTTTGATTGCAAATAAATTAATTTTGAATTTTATTTGAGTTTCCTTGATATTTCTAGCTTCTAATTATTTTCTCCTTGATTTTTTTTCTGTTGTAAACGAACTCAGCTTCTAATTATTTTCTCCTTGATTTTTTTTCTGTTGTAAACGAATAACTTTAAAATTCTATTTTATTTTGAGGCTTTAAATTTAAATATACTGACAAATTAATAAATTTTGAATTTTAGTCAAGTTTCATTGATATTTTTGGCTTTATAATGATTTATTCCCTAAAATTCTGAAATTTATGTTGTTTGATTTTAAACAGGGACTTCTGCAAAATTTTAATTTTTGCAAAAATTAAAAATTGTACTTTTTTTTTGGTTTTCGTCAATAGGTTCATTTTCTATTGTGAATTTCGATGTTGTTTACAGCCCATTTTTTTCTCCTTCAGTAAAATTTAATAATGTCAGAAGTTTTCTTTTAAAATAAATCGATTTTAGTTATTTCTGCTAAATAGATGGCGGTACATGACTAATATAACAGTCATGTGCCGCCGGTATTCAGTAATCAAAAACGTAAAAAGCCAGAAAATAATTTTTTTTCGTTGTTTATAAATTAAAACACGGAAGTTTGCTAAAAAAGGGGGAAAAAAACCTTTTATACAATTTAAAACCAGGTTTCGTTAAATAAATAAATAAAATTTATTTGAATTTCCTTGATATTCTTGTCTTTATAGTAATTTATTCCCTAAAATTCTGAATTTTTTTGTTGTAATTCTGCAAAAATTAAATTTGAATTTTTTCAAAAATTAAAAATTTTAATATTTTTGTCCATAGGTTCATTTTCTATTGTGAAACACATTAGAGATATCTTCGACCCTAATTTCGATGTCGTTTATAGCCCATTTGTTTGCTTGCTTTTTTTAAAATGTAAAATTTTAAAAATGTCAGAGGTTTTTTTTAAAAATAAATCAATAGATGACAGCACATGACTTATAACATATAATATGACTTATGAAGAAACGATTTAAAGAAAAAAACGATTTTTTTCCAACGTTTATAAATTAAAACACGGAGGTTTTTCTAAAATAGAAAATAAAACCTTTTATACAAATCACGTTTTGTTAAATAAATAAACAAAAATTGTAAGAACTTTGGATGTCAAAGTCGTCAATAGATGGCAGCACAGTGAAATCACAATCATTATGAACTTTTTAAATATTATCTTTTTAACCAATTATAATTTCGGAATTTCAACGGTTGAAATGGATTCCTTGGAATATTTCTTGCATTTTGGTACTTTCTACTTGTTTCAGGATTCAGTGGTTCGTGAGAGGATAGCCGGGCATAGACAGATACATACTTTTGTTTACCTTCAGTTTTTAATAGTTAAGATGCTTTAACATATTTCAAAACACTTTGTCTGTAATGTTATCTAAGTGTTTTTTTTTCTATAAATATATTTGCTTTTCCTTGATAAATGTGGCCTTCTTCAATTTTAACTTATATCCATGACAACACTTCTACATACAGCAAGGAAAAGGGAGCTAAATTCTTCTGAGGTAACTTTCTAAAAATTAAGTCCAGTTAATTACTTTAATTTTTAAGATGTATCAAGTTTGTGTTCAAACAAAAATCAGTACAATCTGAGACATTTAATTTAAATTCGAGACAATGAGACAAAAATGAAAAATATCCCAATTAATCCAGAACATCTGGTCATTTACTATTAAACTTTTTCAGTCAAACTTTTTCAAGAGAATAGAATTAAGAATGTAACACTTAATTTGAAACAATTAACACATGAAATTTTTTTCTAAATTAAAACATCCCAAGTCAAATAGAAAAAGTTTACAGAGGGAGATGTTATGAAAATATGAAATAAATTGCTTCTAAAATATAAATAATGCACTGAATCTACAATTTTTTACAGCAATCATCAGAAACATCTTTGGCGAAAATGCAAACTCTATGCCAACATGTTCTTAACATGGGAAGGGTTAGCGATAAAATTCTTATCTATACTTATAAAAGGCAATGTTTGTGTGTGTGTGTGTGTGCCTGCGCGCGATGTCCAGACGAATCTATCGCAATTACAGCTATGAAATTTGGCACACAGGTAGTCGTAATGGTGACTGAATGCACTTCAAAGCCGGAATTTTAAAATTTAATCTAGAAATTTTTTTTTAATGTTTTGTGTTGTTTTGGTTGATTTTTCGCACTAATTTCTCGATACCATGGTTTAAAATAATTGTACGACAAAAATAGATACACCATCGGAAAGATCACGCGATTTCCGTTCTAATGAAGTCAGTTTTGAATTTCTAACGTAATTTACTGAATTTTGAGAATTTTTTAAAAAATAGTCAGTTTTGCCACCTAAATGTTAGTTTTGTTTTTAAATTTGTTGCATCCGACTTTCTAATAACACTATTATCTTCAACTTATAACTAGAACGGTTCTGTCGGATTTAAAACAAGAACGGTTAAAATATCTTTTCCCGTTTGTTTTTTTTAAATTAATTTTTTTCTGGGCCGTTGAGAGTTATTTTTCTCGATCGAGTTCCTCGCGCGGCACTTCTTCGGAACGTTGCTGCCAATTTTGATTAGAGGTCGCGCGGGATACGTCATGACCTTCACCAGAATGAATTACTTCGATTATTACTTTCGGATTCGATTTTATATTTTGCTTGCTGTATAATGATCATTTTCACGTTTCAATTTTGTAATATTGTTTTGGATTAACTCTGTACTGTAGCGCGAAAAAAAAAAATAAGCAGGAAAAGCAAATAATGTGTATGCTTTGTTTTCAAAACTTCATTCATTATCTCATTGTGGGCGTTTTTTTTTTTTAATTTTTTTAAAAATACAAATTAAACGGGCAAGGCCGTGCGTTCGGCAGTCTCTTAACGTGTTTTAAGTCTCGCATATTTTACTTGAAGTATAATAATCATTTTCACGTTGCAATTTTTTAATATTGTTTTGGATTAACGTGCTCTGCACTGTAGCGCGAAAAAAAAAAAAATAAGCTGGAAAATCAAATCTTTTGTATTTATTTTGTTTTCAAAACTTTTTCATGACATTGTGGGCGGTTTTTTTTTTTTTTTTTTTAATTTTGCTGAAGTCCTGATTCCACGGGCAACGCCGTGCGCGTACTGCTAGTAATAACTAAAAATCTGTGAATGGTGATTAAAATTTAATACATGAGTGGCAAAACAGGAGAAAACTAGTACTGACAACACTTATGTATATGATGACAACAGATGATCACTATAGTAAAAGAGATATAACAGCATGAAAACAAAATTATACTTCGAAAAATGTATATTTTTCAGTTAAAGTACCTATTATATTTTTATCATTCTGCTATCTACCATGAAAATTCATGGAAGTTTCAATAATGACATTAATATACTGTCTTAAAATTCAAAGCACTGCATGATAAGGATCCTTCATGCAAAGAAAAATGTAAATTTCTAGGGAAACAAATGAATGAGAGGTTTTAACACAATTAATTATCATTCATGTTTTAAACTAACAATTATTTTCAGTAAACTAACAATTATTTTCAGTAACAATAAGTTTTAAAAAATTTGAAATTAATTTGATTTCTACTAACAAGGTTATTCAGTTAATATCGTCGATTTAACAACATACTTACCTTTTAACCTCATATTTTAAAACAGCATCTCTTGTGTTCAAATTGAAAAGAAAATTTCGCCAGAAAAACAATGCACTCATTTAAAGCTCAAACGAAAGTAAATTAATTTTCGTCTAAAGATACAAATACGCTAACAGATCTTGAATAAAAGGAGTTGTGGGATTTGAAACAACAAAAGTCGTTATCCCACGCTACTAACAGAACTGTAACTGAAGAGCTGGATTTGTTTTGGCAATACTTTCCAGACTCACAAATGGTCGCCATCTATTATCATGTAACAATTATGAACTTTTTTTTGTATTTAGAAATTTTTTAAAAATTGAGTCCCTTTTGAAAATATGAGATGACAAATGTACTTTCAGAAAATTTAGGTTCAAGAGAGACATTAATAGTTGGCAAGAACAAAAATCTCCATACGATAATTCAAATTATGAATAAACCTGTGTTTTGAAAAATGATGGGAAAGGTCATGGAAAAAAAAATATTTGGTATCATAATTGAAATATACTCTCTGAAAAACTTTAGGTTCAAAGAGAAACAGAAAGAGTTCAAAGAAAGAAATAATAAAGGGCAAAAAAAAGCCTCTCCGTACCATATAATGTAAATTATGAAATAATAAATCTCTGATATTTCAAAAAAGGAGGGAAGAAAAAAACGTATGTAAAAAATAATATTTGGTATCATAATGGTTAAGTTATATTTAAGCTGAAAATTGTCCAGATTTTTTTTTTAACTTTTATCAAAGCATTGTAAGTAATTTGAATGCACAACGATGGTGGTGTTCAAATTGAAAATGTCACTTCTTGAATCAGTCATAACTAGGGCCATCTATCCAATTGCAGTGTTAGAAGCATACATGGATCACCCTCCTCGAAAGGCGAAATAAGGTACGCAGGGAAACAATTCTATTACTAATAAGAGTAATCATTATCAGTGGCGAATCCAGGATCCTGGTTCTGTGGGGGGGGGGGGCTGAGGTCATAAACATTTTGTATCGTGGACGAATGTCAAACCTCATGGTCTTAATGTAAAACCATAACACTTTGACTTTACAAGCTTTCTCTCCGACAATAAGAAATAATGAACACTACAATACTTTGATAATTTAATAAAAAGTACAATGAAATAGCTGGCCAAAAATGTTTTGACTGCGCCAACGCAACAAGTGTAAGTGGAATGACTAGAAAAGTAGGAATTTTCGAGCCTGTCAAGTCAGAAAGCAGTAGTTCGCAATGATTTTATTACTATTCTTTTAAATGAAAATTAAGATCAAACAGTTGTAGTGATTTTAAATTAAATCAAGAATTTGCTCATTTGGGGGGGAGCGCAGCTCGATAGCCCTCCCTGATTCGCCACTGATCTTTGTGCACATGAAAATAAATAACATGCGTAAATTGCAATTTTCGCTTCTTTGTCTGCAAATTGAAAGAAAACTTGTGGCGAGGCCCGATTTTGAAACCATCATCTCGCAGAGAGATCGAGGGCGTCATGACGAATTAATTTATTATTTTATTTCTGAGGTTAATGCCCATGTACCTTGTACAAGGAAGGGCAGTATGCTGCAAGTTCAGCGGGCGTCAACATGGGTAACTCCCTTACTAAGGGGGGCCCGACATGCTGAATAACGGGTGATGGTAATGAAATTTGTCTCGATTTCGTCAGATCTTTATTTTCATCAACAGTTGAATACACCGTACAAAAGCATTTTCCCGACGGGGGGGGGGGCACAGCATGCCTGACAGGGGCGGTCTTGTCCCCGTCCTCACGCACCGGCGCCCCGCTAATTCGGTCTGTAGCCCAAGGGCGCCATTGATTCAAAATTGCTAAAGTTATCTATACGATTTATTTTAAAATCATGATTTAAAAAGAAACTGAACCACGTTGTTTTTTTAAAATCATAATTATAATTTTGTTTAAAATAAAGTTATAGTTAGGCTTGTACCTAGACAGCCATCAATTCTTATAGTTATATAAGCATGTATACCATAAAAAGAAAAAGGGTTTTTTGATTTTCCGATCCCCTATTCATTCAAAGTTCTTTTAATCCGTAATCAAACCAGCGGGAGGGTCTCCCCAACTTTCTCGTATACTCCTAACACATGTGAGAGCTAGAATAATAAAAGACTGTCAAATAAACTTCCAAGTCGCAAGTAAACCAAAGTTGAACCACGCGTGGTTTACAGCGATCAAAACAAATTCAATCCTGCTCATTCTTTTTTGCGCAACAGGACCTGGCGAGACCCTCTAAATGTTGCTTCCTACAAAATCACCCGAATTGGTTTTTGCAAACCCCAAGTTTTCGGAGCCGTCCCTTTCCGTCGCACAGGCATTGCCACTAGCAGGCATGCGCAGGAGTTAGTTTCAAAATCTGATCAAAAAACATTCGGGTGATTATACAGATCCCGAGACAGTCAACTTTTCGACGGATTTGGCCAAAATTTTTTATACTGGGACCTACATCTCATGACGATAAAACTGTGTATAAAATTTCTCATGCTCACGTTCTTTGAGTTAATGCTTTGTTGTATGTTTTACGATTCGAACATAGACAGATAGCTTGTTGATGGTTCGTAGTTTGATGAACCTGTTAAATATAGCGAAGATTGTCAGGGGCCATTCGTAGCCTATTGTTTTTCGAGTTGGTCAAATACAGATTAATAATAAGACACAGACATAATTCTCGTGTTTTTCGTTGGACTCACGTTTTGACCCTGAGTCCGAAAACCCAATTTTAGAATTATGTCTGTGTTCGTGAACACGATAACCTCGAAAACTATTAGAGCCACGGGGATGAAATTTGGTGCATGGTCTTTAAAACATAATTTAGACAAAATCCGTCAACGGGAAGTCTGTCTGTCTGTATGTCCGAAGTCATGCGAACACTATCACTCAAAAACTTGAATAGCTAGATGGCTAAAATTTGGTACACAGTTTTATCATCATGAATGTAGGTCCGCATAAAATTTTGGACCAAATCCGTGGACAGATTGACTGTCTGTCGGTCTGTATAATCGTATACTTGTATCTCATAAGCCCTTTGGCTTAGATAAATAAAACTTGGTATCACGTATGCTAACATTAATTATAGATCTGTGCCCAAATTTCGTTCAAATCGGTTAAAAAACAGGTGTTCAAATTGCAAATTTAGTTCAAAATGGACATTGCCACTGTGTGTTGGCGAGCGTTTCTCTTATTTTACTAAAGTTAGTATGGTTGGCGTTTGGCCTTGGCAGTCTACGCAGGAAATTGTAGCGAGCCGCACTTCGGAAAATATGGCAACTCCTGAATCAAAGTTCGTTCTGACATTCTCCAGATGGAAGTTATGGTGAATCTTGCGTGATATCAGCAGTAAGATTTCGTAGTCAAAAATGTTAAATAAAGTTCTAGTTCCTCAACGCGCGTAAAAATTGAGAACATACGCAATTCTTTTTTGCAAAATATTAAGTTTCAGGAATTCATGAATTTGATATGTTTCATTGTAAATCACTATTCATAATTTTTTTCTCAAAATAACCAGGCCTTGGGTAAATACCCCAATAATATTTACCTAGCCACTGGGTGTTTACCCACCCCACATTACTTTTCGTATGCGAGAAAGTTTCGGGGAGGCCACTCCCGCTGGTTTTAAATGAAATATATTAAGTAAAAGTTTATTATAAATATTTGTGTCAATTACTGTATTACACTGTTGTTTTTGGACGCTCGCTAAGAAATGTAAAAAAGACAATATACTTTTTATAAAAGAATGCTTACATTGTAGTTCTATAGCGGCACATTTTTTAACTTTTGCACGGAGCGGTTCAAAGGCTAAATCCGACGCTGTTGGAAGTTATAAGTGGAACGGAGGGGGACAAAATTTATAGATACATTAAAAGTACCGCGAGTATAGTAGTAAACAACAAAATTTAAAAATTTAGTTGCAAAATTGACTTGTTTTCCCGCAAACTGTTGCTTTTTTTATAATTCCTAATTTTAGACAGCTTAAAAGAAATAAAAATTAAATTTTTCGAACAAAAATTACGGGTACCAGATAGTTAAAACGATTTAGATTGTTCAACAGAATTTTCTTCAAATTTCTTCTGTAAAAAATTGAAGGCAAAAATCTAAAAAAAATATAAACAATTAATTAAAACTAAAATTGTAAGTAATGCCCAGTGTAGAATTAATAAAATTTTTTTTTCTAACAAATGACTGATCTAAAGACATTACAAAATACACTGTTAAAGATAATTTTTTTATTGTCTTTCAGCACACACAAAAATTCTCATCATTATCTAAGCAATACATTTTGCTATCAATATGACCTTATCTACTGTTAATACTAAGTTATATTTGGTTGCTCATATGCGTCAGGATGGCCGAGCGGTCTAAGGCGCCAGACTCAAGATAGATTTTGCTCTGTTGCAGAGTTGAGTGTTCTGGTCCACGAATGTGGGCGTGGGCTCGAATCCCACTTCTGACATGGCGTTTTTTTTTTTTTTTAATTTGTTCCTACGTTTCGTCAAATTTCTTTCTTTTTTTATAGTGACTTTTCTGATGTTTTATCTCCAGAAAATAACAGAACTAAATATATTTATGTTCTTCGGCGGGCATGGGGCCGTCCACAAATGATGTCACGCTTGGAGGGAGGGGAGGGGGTAACAAGAAGTGTGACATCACCATTTTGGTTAAAATAAAAGCATTTAAAATTAGCAGATTCAATTTCGAAGTTATTTTGAAATTACTAGAATTTGAGGGTATTTTTTAAATCGGGGCTAAAACAACTTTCATGTGATTTTTTTTCCACTTACATTCCTTTCTTTTGAAACAGGCATTCAGGGTAGGTCCTGAGAATATGGTAGCAGCAGCAGTTCTTCACCATTAGAAGCAAACCTCCCCCTGTCACACTGTTGAAATGTCCAACAAAAGATACGTCGCCTCACCTGGGTGAGTGGTAGAATTGGTACTGGTACAAACAGGTTGATCTTATTGAGGCACTTTTTTTTTTAAAAAATTAATCTGTTTAAGAGTATTTTGTTTTCATAAAGTAAAGATAGATTTAAAGCAAAATATATCAAATTCCATTTCAAATTCCAAAATACTACTGTTTACAATTGCTCTTTTATATTAATATTTTATTACTATTGTATATTAATTAGGTTTTTTGTTGTAAACCTTAATCTTATTTCATACAAAATAAGTACACATATAATCATTATTATTGTTATGCTCACAAATGTTATTAAAACACATAGTTAAAGTTTAAAAATAAAATTTGAAATATGATCTGTAACGTAGTGCTTTGTTTCTGAACTGCAAGTTTATGTTTGTATAATGTAGTGCGACATGTGACAAGGGGGAGGGAGGGGATATGATGAAGTGTGACACTTTGTGACAAAGGGGGGGAGGGGCGTCAAAAATATTGAAAAAAAGTGTGACATCATTTATGGACAGCCCCATAGTGGCACAATATAGAGCGTTTTGTGCTTCGTAATATAATTGTCGGAAACCACCAGGGACTGAACTTAACTGTGATCAGTTTTAACTGAAGAGAACTTTCCTTCCCCGCCACCAGGGGTTTTGTTTTTACCTTGCTCTCTCTCGGTTTTGGCGGCCAACTGTGCTACGCGCGTTTTTGTAATCCCCTTTTTCTAACTTTTGTAAATGTAAAATTAATCATGTAAACTTAATCATTATTAAATATTTTCATTCTTAAAGATTTACTCCCTGACTTCATACCTGCCACATAATAAAGAGATTTCAGATTAGATTAAAGCCACTCCAGTATGAAGAAAACGTGATACGACCAAACAAAGGTAAGCGTTACTTACCTATAATTTAAAGATGTTTTGATCGTAATATTAAGTGGCATCCCTGCCGGGATAATGGTGTGGTTTATTTAATTTAAAGATGTTTTGATCGTAATAATAATGATGAAGACTGAATACGCAGTTTGCACGCCTTCCCTTCGCTCGATTGAGGCCAAAATTTGATACAAGTATGAAATTTCGGTTACAAAACCACAGACCAGATTTCGTTTATCTAACTCGTCGTTGCTTTGAATAGCAGTGTTCACATCATAGATTTTGTATTCTCGGGGAGAATAGCAGTGTTCACGAATAGATGGATCAAGAGACATTGGACCCATTGATGGATTTGGTTCAAAATTTGATGCAGATCTAAAATTCTGATGATCTAAAATTCTGATGATAAAGCCGTGCTAAGTTTCATCGTTATAGCTCTTTGCGTTTTTGAGTTATTATGTTCACATGGACACAGACAGACTTCCCGTTGACGGATTTCGTCCAAAATTCGAGAGAAATCTACCAATTTGATGTATAGACCACATGCCAAATTTCATCCATTTATCTCAGAGGTTCCCAACCTGTGGTACGAGTTCTCCTGGGGGTACTCGAAGAACTAGTTAGGGGTACGCGAAATCAAAGTTGGTAATGGCAGAAACAAACAAACAAACAAACAAAAAATAATAAGGGATTTAAAAAGGTTGGTTGAATTTTGTTTTCCCAAGTGAATACTTGCGATTTAATAACTACATCCTTGAATAGTTGATTATAACGAAGTTAATTTTTAGGCTTTCCTTATCAGTTAATGCGAAATTATTACAATACTGGTTTCATTTGTTTTGGTGTTGAACTAACACTATTGTAAAAATGAAATAAAATGTAAAATCAAAACTAATGCCGACAAATGTTATGAATTCAAGCCATTTGACTCTTGAGCTTTTACCAAAGGCCTTAACTTTTTTGATAAAAGACTTATTTGCATAGACGTATGTGGTGGGGTGTTGTAGATATGACAATAGGGGGTACGCGAAAATAAAAAAATATTAATCAAGGGGTACGCGAGGGGAAAAGGTTGAGAACCCCTGGTCTATCTCTTTGGGGTTTTGAGTTATCGAGTTCACAGCCAAACACACATAATTCCAGAAATGTGTTTTTCGGACTCACGGAGTTCTGAAACGTAGATTCATCAGAATCTCGTGATCGAATTTTTTGACGGTTGTAATAATTTACATTTGTATACTTCACATACGAGAAAGTGAAAATAATTTAAAAGCAGGTGAAGTTTATTTAATACGTGAAGTGTAGCTGATGAGGTTAGTTGTGCTTCAGACATTGATAGCCATCAATTAGAGATCGTATTTGAACAAATACGTCTGCAAATAGCACAATATGGTTTTGTGTATACATGTCGTAATAGCTAGCGTTTAGATTCAAAAAAATATTCAGTAGATAGATTATAGATAAAGAATTAGATGCGAAAATTAACAAAAAGCGCTTAGATAAAAACGCTAGTAACAAAATGATGGCCCGTACGGTGCGAGCGCACAAGGCCTCGCGCCGCTGGCTGATTTTGCAAAATGAAAATTGATTGCATATCCAAAATCATATGCTCCTCTACAATATCTCAATAATGTATTTCACAATCCTCAAATTGCATAAGCATATCCAAATTAAAATTCTGGAGATCCTTTGATTGATTTAAGAGCATTTGGGCAAATCCATGTGACTCACGTTACCATTTGACACCTTTTTTCAAAATTGAATTCGATATATATAAAGAAATATTATATTTGATTTAAAAAAAAGTTTTTTACAGACCTCTGGGGTACAGTAAGAAACTAGGGATGTCAATAGTTTAAAATTTAATATGAACAAATGGTATCCAGACCCTAATTTAGCACTGTGACTCACGTTACAAAAAAAAAAGGAAATCAAGTTTTGTGAGTTAATGTAAACCTGGAATTGCTCCTCTTTCAGCACAGCAGAGTAAAAAAGAAATATTATATACAATGAATAACATTTCCAGGTTATGATATATACAAAAATAACATCGTATTTTTTATTAATTATGTATATTAATCAACATTTTGAGTGTGACTCACGTTACATGTTTTTGTGACTCACGTTACATGTCCCACTTTAATCTTTGAAGTTAATAAAATACTGATTTAAAAAAAACATTTCATTTTGTAGATTTTAATGAAGCATTACTTAATTTAATGAATAGATATATCTAATTATATATTTTAGCAAATAAATAAATGAATTAAAATTAATAAAAATGTGTAAATAAAATTATGCTTTATATATATTTCAAAATAAATTACAATAGTTTTATTGATAGAATTAGGATACAAATGTAAAAAACCCTCTTGAATTAACAGGAATTGGAGGTTTTAATTTCCGAATCAACTTCGATCGAGGATAAAATATGTTATCTTCTTTTTAATGCCATTTCCAGCGTTTGCTTTTAGGTTGCATCGTAGTTATTTCAAATTCTCCATTGTTGCAATTGGTAATTTTTCCTGGATACAATACACCATCATATTCAATTTCATACCAATAATCATATTTAATATCGGATAATGGTTGAAGAGGTATTTTGCTATCAGAAGATGATAAGAATCCTTCAGGTTTTTTATTTTCAACTTTAATACAGTGGTATTTTTTGATACCTTGTAATAATGGTTAATTGTCCCAAACCTATTGCATATTAAGTGCTGAATTTCTTTCAGTGATATTTGCTTCAGTAATTTCCTGAACATGAATGCTGGCTCCAGCCATTTTAGCAGCTTGTAGAAAATCTGCAGCATTACCTACTAAACATTTAAGTTTTTTCACTTGATTAAACACTTATTTCAAACTTCCTCCTTGTTGGTACCATAATTATATATATATATGTGAGTGTATAATAGAAATCTCTTGGCCCCAAAATTTGCTGATGACGTAATTGAAAAACTACCCATAAAAAACAATAAATATACACTAGTTAATTATATTCAGATGTAGTAAATAATCATATATGGATGTGTGTATATATATAAAAACACCCCATTGACCCAAAAAATAATATTGCTATACATTAAAATGCCATTAAGAATACTTATCAAGCAACATTAGCTGTGACTCACATTACATGTGACTCACGTTACAAAGTAAAATGTCTTTATTTCTAAATAAGTTATTAAAAGAAATAAAACTGGCCTATCTATTTTTAGTACTATAAATAAGTAGGAGAAACTGTAATTTTTTTTAAAATTTACAGCTATAAAAAGTTAAAAATTGACAAAAATGAACTTTTTGTGACTCACATTACAAAAAAATTGTTGACTATAAAAGTTAACCCTCTCATTTATTTTAAATGCAAATTCTAAAATAATACTTTTATATTTGTTTTATAGCATAAATCTATCAAAAAAATATAATTATTCAGTAGAAACATGCTAAAACTTAGTAAAATACATATGTTTAAAATTGATTCAAAACTCAGAAAAATTCATCAGAACATCTGCTCTTGAAACAAGTCTTCACATGAAATGAAAATAGTTAACCAGGTATTGCTAGATTCTAATTTGTAAACTTCAATCAAGTGGTTTCTTTTAATTTTTTTTTACACTTTATTTCCAATGTTATGTGGAATTGCCCATTTAAGTATTACTAAACAAATAATTAGATTAAAATTTTTAAGAATCTCAATTATATCATTTAATCATACAAAAATTAGAAGTTTCAGTAGTTTAGAATGTTACTACACCTGTTGCTTAATTAGCTCAAAATTTACTGCTATTTAATCTCACGATAAATACCATACAAATCAATAATCTTATTATCTTACAACCTTAAAATCAATTAATATCAAACAAATTCACAAACCACCGTTTAAATATCACCACTTAATGAAACTCTTAGCAACAGGCATAAGATGCATTTTCAACTTAACTACTATCTCAAATCTCAAATATCCTTTAATAACATTCATAATTACAAAAATATAAATTAGAAAGTGATTAACCAAATGCGTTGTGTTAAATTTTAGAAAAACAAACAAAAGCAATAACCCTAAATCTCATTTCTTTCTCAGTGCTTACATATTGACAAGAAAAACAAAGCCAAATATTAAACCTAATTAATTTATTAAGTTACCTTTTTGCACATAAACATACACAAATAATATCGGCACACATACAAGAATTTTCAATGCTTGACATCTGTAATAATTCTTTAAAATAAGTAATCAATATTAGGGTCGACCTTTATTTAAACAGATGTTTAATTAATGTTCATTAATGATTCCAAATTTTTACCCTAGCTGCCTATTCAATTATTAAAGTATCAAATTTTATCATTTCTTAGGATTACATGAGTGGCCACCTCCAATATAAATTTTTAATTGATATTTTAAATTAATAGAAATATCTCCCTATAATGTTAAAATTTTACTCAGCCCATTACATATATTTTTACTAAACATATATAACTCATTTCATTATAACAACTAAATTGTTTAAATGGAAACAAATGTTACCACTACTTTTAAACAACATACATTTGACTTATTTGTAGCAAAGATACACATTTACTGATGTCAAATCATTTAAAAAAAAAAAAGAAAAACACTTTTATAAATAACTTAGATGTTCTATGTTTGAAAATTATAAAATAACTTCTATGGATTTGCTTATACAATCAATATAATTGCAACATCATGTAATATAAGGTTTTAGCCATAACTTATTAATTCTTATTTCATCATAAATATCCAACATGATAATTTTTTTTAAATTAAATATTTTCATTCTCATCACAATTTTTTGAATATCCTAAATTTTCCTTTTCTTCTTAAAATTAATAATTTTGATGTCTAAGACTATAACTTATAATTGTTACAAATTAAATTTATTTGATGTTTAAAATTTATACATTGCATTTATCTGCTTATTAAGTTTAAATTTAGCTTCTCAGAATATAAAATGAGGGTTAAGGAAAACACTTATGTTAATTTTAGGATGGCAGCTGGAAGAATCATTCCTATTTGGGCACCAACCGTCAGCAAAAGGGAGTTAATTCAGTTCTGCATGGGATTTCTCTTCCTTTGTGTTTCGATTTCATTAGCCTCCTAGAATTGCACGGGCCCTCAATGGACTCGTCTCCGGGACCAGGGGCGAGATGTCCCGTAATCAAGAAGAAGCCTCCTAGAATATTAGTTATCAGACACTGGCGAACAGTTCATATTGTTCTCGTTGATTTGCAAGAGACATCGGAGGTGTAACTGGAAACAGATTTTTGCTTGCGGTTTTTGCAAGCATTTTCTCGGGAGTTGTGGCCTGGAACATACGATATCGGCTTTTTATGTTTCTCGTGCATGAAATGGTGACGACATCTTTTCCTTCTTACAAATCTGCAGTCCTGTTGCGAGTGATTTTTGATTATTGTGTTATAAGTAAGTGAAGCTGTGTTAATTGAAGTATTTATATTATAGGTTAATGAATAGATTTGTTTTTTTTATCATATTCCGTTGAAATGTGTATCTTCTTACAGTTTCTAGAAAGGAATTTTTTACTTGTTAGTCGAATGTAACTCGTAGTAGATTATATGTTGGTTTGTTTTCTGTTTTGATACTTAAATGTTGTGGGGAGGTTATTGGTTCATAAATAAATGACTTAAAATTTTTTTGAGTATGTTGTTGATTCACAGATAAGTGTGTTGGATAGAGAAGATTGACACGTAACTTAACACGTACTGACACGTAAGAACCTATGGATAGGTTATTTTATTTCCAAGTTTCATGTGATTTTGAGGTAATTAGGCAGTGGCGGATTTTGACGATATGAGACCCGAGGCGCAAAATTATTTTGAGGCTCCCTCCTAAAAAAACTCTGTTGATGATATAAATGTGAAACTTAAAATAACTTAATTATGCTTTTAATTCTAAGTCTATCTTATCTTCGTCATTCAGTTTAAAGTCAATTCTTGACTATTGTTATTTATCTGATGTCTAACATTTATTTTATCACATTTTAAAAAAAAGACGATAGTACCTGATTGACGTCATCCGATTCGATTTTCACATTTTTTGTAATTTCTCCGGAAAGGCTAAACTGACTGTCCTTGAACTTCTCACCATTTCAGAATGGATTCTTAAACCCCTACATTTTAACAGTGAAGATTCGGTCACGAGGGCAATTAGGGGAGGCACCAAAAAGGATGAAGGGAAATGGAGTTATGACCCCATCCTGTTTCATAGAAAGCTGATAATTGATGCAACTTTCACTCAATGATTATGTTTAGTGTAAGATAATATTTACATGCATTTTCGTACAACAAGCATAAATATTCGGGAAGATATAAACGTTTTCTCTTAAAAATTCCAAATTTCCCCGCTGCTTTTTTTTTGTTTATAAATATGCAGAATTTTCCACCAAATTATACGAAATTTACAGAAATAGTAATAATTATATTAGAGAAGCATTGTGTAAAATTTGGAATAAATGCTTTAATATTAGAGTAACATATTCGTATTTTGTAAATAGTTTTTACTGCACATGTGCGAGACATAGCGTAAATTTTCTTCCAACAAACTTCAAAGCCAGATACATGGCAACATTCGGTAGAAATTCCACTATTGATAGCGTTAAAATTCAGAAAGATATCTGGTCAGGGTGTGAATTTAACTTTACACTCTAAGAGAAGCTAACGATGAGGGTTTTTCCATCAAATGATACTTTAAAAAATTTTGAATCTTCCAATAAGTTATCGACGAACCATAACTAGTAATGTATTTATTAAGTGACTTATTTATTCCGCCATATCTGTCAGTTGCATGTTTTCGTTCACTCATTAATTTTTGAAAGCAAAGAGGAAGAAACTAGTGAGGAGAGAATATACATAGGAACAAGACTTAACAGTCGTAAATTCGCTGCCTGTTGAACTGATGTTTCTAAGACAGATTTTGAGGCCCCCTAGCGTCTCGTGGGACGAGGCGGCCGCCTCTAACACCTGTGCGGAAATCCGCCACTGTAATTAGGTGTTATTGTTTACCTTATTGAATCAATATTTTAAATTTTTTTTTCCTCTTATTACTTATGTTTTTAGTTGCTCTATGTTTTAATATAGAGAAAAATTTTCTTTTCTTGTAATTGGATCAGTGTGAGTTTCTCTGGATGCTAGTGGTTTCCTATTCACCATGGTAGGAGTTTATTGGTCCTTGTGTTTCACATACATGAATATTTGATAATTAACATATTTTTATCACGTAAACTTTAGTATATGGGATGAGGGTTTTTATTATTTTATTATATTTTCTTTTATTAGGGATGTCAATTTTGAATTTTCAAACGTACAGGATCATTTGAGTCCTGCAGAAAACACTGCGGGGTTTTTGCCATGTCTGCATTTTAGCTAGTTCAGACATTTTTAGCCATTGTCAGGATAGTGCTGAGGGCCCGTGCAATTCTAGGAGGCTAATGAAATCGAAACACAAAGGAAGAGAAATCCCATGCAGAACTGAATTAACTCCCTTTTGCTGACGGTTGGTGCCCAAACAGGAATGATTCTTCCAGCTGCCATCCTAAAATTAAGATAAGTGTTTTCCTTAACCCTCATTTTATATTCTGAGAAGCTAAATTTAAACTTAATAAGCAGATAAATGTAATGTATAAATTTTAAACATCAAATAAATTTAATTTGTAACATCGGTAACATAAATTTAATTTGTAAATTCGGCCCTGCTCCAGATATTGATTACCATCAATTCGAAACGTTCTTTGAGCAAATTCTTTCGCAAGTGGCAAGTCGTTCTGTGTTTAGATATTGTTATAATTAGCCTTTTACTGAGGCTTAGCGAAGGGGGGGGGGGGTTATAAAGGCTCCCGGCGCTAGTTTTGGAAGGGCACCGTGAGGACAACATTTTTCACGTATCTTGCGTTTTTAAAATCTGAAGTCGACAAACGAGACTGGATAGTCGAAAAATAAATACCATCACCTGGGCTCCGTTTACCCACAGAGAAACTTCTACTTCTCTGTGTGTTTAACCTCGCTGGAATGTAGGTCACACACTGGGTGGTCCGTGGCGCGATATGAAGCCCAGGGCAAAGTCCTTTTTTCGTCCCTCACTCGTCACATTTGTGGATCTAAATGCAATATGCGCGAAAATATCTATCTCTCTAGTGCTTCGCAAATCCTGCGCCTGGAGCATGTATGACCCCATTGCACAATGGCGCGGGGGGGGGGGGGGGGGGTCCCATTTGTGGGGGGAAAAATTAAATTTTTATTTTATTTCAGCTGCCTAAAACTAAGATTTTTTTAATTTAAACCAGCGGGAGTGGCCTCCCCTAAACTTTCTCGCATACGACCAGTAATATGGGGTGAGTAAACATCCAGTGGGTAGGTAAATATTTTTGGGGTATATAACCCGTGTATTTACCCAAGCCCTGGGTATTTTGAGAAAAAAAATTATGAATGGTGATTTACAATGAAACATAAAATCTATGTATTCCCAAAAACTTGAATATTTTGTAAAAAAAAGTGTATTTGGCTCGTAGATTGGTAAGCAGCATAAAATTATGGGTATTTTCGCATCTTTATGCTGAGGGTACCACAACTACTAAGATTTTATTTAACGTTTTTGAGTGCGAAATTTTACTACAGATATCACACAAGATTTCACTACACCTCTGGTTAATCAAAGACATCCATCTGGAGAATGTCAGAATAAAATTTCATTTTAGGGGGTTGCCATAATTTTCAGAAGTCCGCGTTTGCCGCTCGCTACAATTTCCCTCGTAGTCCCCAAGGTAAAAAGCCACAAATATGCAATTTGAACTGATTGAAACTAAAATTGGACACAAATCTACAATTAAGGTTAGAAGGCCACATACCAAATTTCATATATCTAAGTCATTATCTTAAAGAGTTATTGTGTTCACAAGTTTGCGATTATACAGACCGACAGACAGTCAACCCTTTGTCGGATTTCACCCAAAATTTTATCCCGACCTACATTCATGACGATAAAACTGTATACCAAATTTTATCCATCTAGCTATTCAAATTTTTGAGTTATAGTGTTCACACGAACACGGACAGACTTCCCATCAACGGATTTTGTCCAAAATGTGATGGAAACCTAAAGGACCACATACCAAATTTCATCCCTATAGCTTTAATAGTTTTTGAGTTATTGTTTTCACAGACAGACAGCCATAATTCCAAAATTGTGTTTTTCGGAATCAGAGAGGTCTAAAACGTGGAGATTCGTCAAATCTCGAGCTCGGGAAAAAAAAAAAAAAAAAAATGCAATAATATCTGGGAAAGCAAGCAAATTTTTCAATTAAATTTTTAAATTTTGTTGTTTACCTTCTATACTCTCGAATACTTTTAGATGTCTATAAATTTCCCCAACCCTAGGGTTACCATACATCCGGATTTCAAGCTTATGTCCGGATCTTTAAAATGTCCGGATTTACGACACTGAATGTTTGTATGTCTGTGTTAATGTGAAAGCGATAACTCACAAACTTAAATAGTTAAGTGGATAAGATTTAGGACACATTTTTATCATCAGGATTATAGGTTTGTATCAAATTTTAGACCAAATCCGTCAAAGGGTTTACTGTCTGTCTGTATAATCGCATACTTTTGAACGCAATAACTTCTTTAAAAAGTAATTTTGATAAATAAAATTTGGTACGTGGCCTTCTTACCGTAATGGTAGATTTGGGTCCAATTTTTGTGTCAATCGTTTGAAAAAAAGGCGTTCAAATGGCAAATTTCGTTTTCTTTATCTTACACCCAGACCTATTGGTAATCACGCCGGCTTCTAATTCTACTTCCGCGTTGGACGACCTTCGGAAATCGTGGTATTACGTTCGCTTATTTTTTTCTCCACTGCGTTAAGGGTTCTTGTTCATTTTACTGCCTTTTAACTTATTTTTTTCTCTACATGTGTTAGCAGTATACGAGAAAGTTTAGGGGAGACCACTCCCGCTGGTTTACGAAAAAGATTTACCATCTTTGGAAGTTTTGAAATTAATAACAAAAATGAATTTTGCTCCAAGCTTAAGCATTTCTCTAAGAATCTTACTAACTCTTCCAATAAGTGTTGCATCCAAGGAACGTAGTTTTTCCAAACTAAAAATAACCAAGAACTGTTTGCGAACAACAGCATCATTGTCAGACCTCACTGTATTAGGAATTGAGTATGAACTGACTAGCAGTTCAGATGTTTCAGAAATTAAGCAGGGAATTCTCTAAACTAAAAGTTCGTAAAAAAAAAAAACCCGTCTGAATTATATTTCCGAAATGCTTCATCTGCTTTTTTAAAAATTGCTAAACCTAAAAAAACAAATTTCAATTAAGTAAATAAAAGAAACAAAACCAGAAAAAGAAATGTCAAATAGGCGAGAAATAACAGTTGATGTAAAAATAACTGCCCCGGGTGAGGATCGAACTCACGACCTTCAGATTACTCCTTTGAGTGATTATGAGACTGACGCGCTGCCTACTGCGCTACCGAGGCTACGAACGACCATCAAATTCACTTACCCAGATAGGTTTTTTTAAATTTTGCATTGCAAAAGATATCTATCCTATTAAAATTCGAAGGTAAACAAACGTATGTATGTATGTATGTATATATGTATGTATGTCCGGCTATCTTCTCACGAACCGCTGAACGGAGAAGCACGCGGAAAGTACCAAAAGATGGGGAATAATCCAAGGAATCCATTTCGGCCATTTAAATTCCGAAATTACAATTAGTTAAAAAGATATTAATTAAAAACGTCGAAATGAATGAATTGACGTGCTGCCATCTATTGGCAGAATGGTGAATTCATTCACGGCGGATTCTTTTTTTTCTATTATTAGTTTTCGCATCCGGTGTTGCATTTTTTTTATTTATTTAACGGAAGTTGGTATTTCTTTTTGAGCGATCTTCTGTGTTCTTCTGCGTTTGGATTTATTAACAATTGAAAAAAAATCGTTTTCCTGCATTTTTCTTTCTTTTTTTTGTCGTACGGTGTTTCGCAACATTTACGTTTGTTGGGGAAAATAATTATTCATTTTTATCCGTTTTTTCCCATTATTATTCGTTTTATTTTTTCTTTTGCAAAACAAATATCATGCTAATCTGTTTTAATTTATAAGCATAAGAATTCTCGCGTTTTCATTCAAACCAAACTGCTTTAAGGTAATAAACTGGGTAATAAGGCTAGAACTGAAAGTTTTAATCCAACAAGAGAGGATTCAAAACAGATTTACGTTTGTTGGGGAAGCTTAGTGACAATATTTGTAGGGGAAATACAGAGGCGGGCATATGAAAAAATGTGGATTCCGAGAAATGCTGGGTTATTAACTATAAGCTAATTAAAAGGTTGGATTTAAAAATTTTAATTAAACAATATAGGATTCAAAGGATTTTTTAAGTTTTGGGGGGAACGTAACGTTTACGTTAGCGACAATATGTGTAAAAAAAAATAAACCGGAGGCGGGCATATGAAAATTAGTAATAAAAAGACTAGATTTGAAAGAATATTTACATTTGTTGGCGAAAGTAAGTGACAATATTTGTTGAAAAAAAAATGGAGCCGGGCATATGAAAATATGGATCCCAAGGCCTCACGTGATCTCACTTCTCTCCGCCCGGGAATATCCCATTATTCAAGATTGCCCGTGCAACGCCGGGCCATGCAGCTAGTATTTTTATATTAGTTGATCGAAACTAAAATAAGAATTAGATCGATGTGAATTATAGCAAATCAATGAACATGATTAAAAAAAGTTTCAAATATCAAAGACAGGAAAGCGAAATTTTGCATACATAGAATTCATTATTAATTAAGTTTTTGAGATTAACATTGCAAATAATATTCCATCATTAAACGAAGAATTTCTGCAATCATGAGCAATTTAAATATTCACGTTTTACATTTTTATTCAATTGCATACCGATTATTTTACTATTTATAACTTTTAATCCAAAGATTTTTTAAAAATAATAAGCACAAGGTATTTCTTTTTCAATACAATTATGCTTATATTTAAAGTAATGCCTTTTAATAATTATTAAAATGACAATGTAGATTAGATAGTTTATCCAACGAAAATGTTTCTAAAATCATATCTAGCAAAGAGCAAAATAAATTGCCCCCTCTATTAGAATTTTTCCAGTGGATCCAAAATTTTATATATAAAGAAAAATTACAACACGTTAAAACTTCATTGCAGAATATTTTTTAATTTTTTTTCAACAGCAAGTCGATATAAATGAGGATAAGGGATGCTGAAAAATATTATAATAATAACTTAAAATTTTAATTAAAATGATTTAACTAAAAATTTATCCTTTATTAAAAACTTTTTAGAGCAAAAATATAATAAGGAAATTACTCATAATCAATTTTGGCAAAAATGAAATAAGGATCTCTGCCAATTTAGGATTAATATACATATTTTCCTGCTAACAAATGATTATAAAATGCACCGTTTTCAGTTAGGTCTTTACTTATCGTTAACTCGCGTTTTACTATCAGTAAGACCTTGTATAACGTTTACGACCCGTTATTTCTTTTTGGTAGCATGTGTCAGGATGGCCGAGCGGTCTAAGGCGCCAGACTCAAGAGTAATCTTGCTCTGTGGCAGAGCCGAGTGTTCTGGTCCACGAATGTGGGCGTGGGTTCGAATCCCACTTCTGACATGGTATTTTTTTCGCATAACTTCGTTGTTTCTTTTTAAATCTCGATAACAGTGACTTCTCCGATATTTTGTCTGAAACGTTTTTTTGCTAAAATTAAATTCAACCCGTTGTTCCGTATCAAATCTTTTGTCTCTCTATTTCTCTGCAAAATATCTGAAAAATTAGAATATAGAACAATATATTTCAGCCACACGGAGGCAGGAAGAATATACTAAATCGCATAAAAATGCGAAGTTCGGAGGTATAATTAAAAAATAAATCATGTGTAAAATGATTTTTGGCGTTTATTAAAAAAAAATCGTATAAAAAGCCTTCATGGCGATTGAGTGTTGCTCTCCAATGTGCAACTGTATTTCTGTCAATCACGATAAAATACCGTTACGAGGTAAATTGTACGGTACCCATCAATTTCTTTTTTTCTTCTTCCCAATATTATTTGCAGATTCTCAGAAGACAAAACTACCCATTTCGCTACTGCATTCAATAAATTTCAATTTAATACTTCTTAAAATTTTTATACTTACGGCCTCTTTTTTTTTGTGCATAAAATTTTCGTACCCCGAAAAGTTGAACAATTAATATGAAATATTCTATACTGATAACTAAAAAGGATAATCAAGTAAAAATAATTAAAATAAAAATTTTAAAACGTTTTTATTAGTGTACTGAAATGTAGAAAATAATCTTTTAATCAAAAATATGGAAGAGAAACAAAATAATAAAAGCATGATGTGCCGATAGAAATACTTTAAATAAATTAGAATTTTAAATACAATTATGATATATTTTTAATGAATGTTTAAGAATTTACTTTCTTAAGATATTCAATGGAACTTAATTTTCCTATAGTATTGTTTCCTGCACCTCATAGTTTTGCTTTACAATTTCGATAAAAAAAATATAAAAATTGCTTTCTATTTTTTAATACTCAAATAAAACCATCTTTTTAAAAACTTTTCTTCTTCTTTTGAGTCTTTATTATATTTCATAATACAAATGTTATGGAATCTTGCAATTAGTTTTCCCTCTAATTCACTACCAGATAATGCCCTTAGAAAAAACAAAATTGAATAAAGATGAATTGATTAACTGATAGTTGAGCTCTGCTAATATTAAAGTATTGTACTGTAACAAGCAGTTCATGAATTACTCGAATTCATTAAGGTCCCTTCCGAAAGGAAAAACTCTGCTCTGTCCGGCTCCGAGTTCACTGAAAAAATAATACATTTGGAGATATTTAAATTTTTACCATTGGAATACCTCGATTTTTAGAGGAAGTGAGAAATTATGTAATCAGGTTTTTTTGGAGGGGGAGGGGGAACTATACAATGAATTCGTCAAACTCTCATAATTTTGATTACAAGCATCATCTCTGAATGGATGGCATTGCCCACCAGCAGCCTACGAGTTAAAAGCAAGGCAGAGCCGAGTTCTATTTTGGCTAAGGTTTTCACCAAGTTTTAAAAAACAGGTAGACTGACGTGCCCTTCAGCAATGAAATGCTCAATATAGTAAGGGCTGACACATCTGGAGTTTTTCCTCCAAGTGAAACAAATGTGGACCAACTTCCCTTCAATCTTCTTCAGGCAGGCAACTCCCATAACTCCTATATATTGGAGCCAATTCAGGCTATACCTAGATGCTCCAAGGTTGCGCTTTAGCCCACAAAAGATGCCACATTTCCTCTTTATCCTGAGCTCTTGACTAGGATAGACGAGCTACACCAAAAGTGAGATTAAAATAACCACTACCACCACGGATATTTATTAACTGAATACCAAAATGGTTAAAATCTCAAATGCAATACAAGAAAAGACACAACATCTTAATAAAGACTTTTATTTAAAAAATGATAATAGAAATAAAAGTTGTAGAGGCAGGCATGCAATATATTTCAGTGTTGAAGGTTCAGCTATATTCCTCGGAAACTGTACTTCTCTCAATATTTTAGAATAATGAAAAACAGTAACCAAAACATGGACAAAAGCATACAAGTGCAAGCTTTTCTGGAATACTGTAGAAAACATCCCCAATGTGTTGAAAAATGTGCACACAAAAGTAGAACACAATTGCAGCTTTAACTGTAATAAATTTGCACATATTTTTGGAGTGCATACTTGCAGATACTTATTGTATTGTTGACTGACTTTGACTTAATGCAAACAAACTTGGAATACTCAAAGTCTCAATATAACCTGAATCTTGCAACTTTCAATACAGCATGAAAGCATGTTACTTTTTACATGAGCACTTCAGTTGAGGCACCATAAGGACAACACAACACATTTTTTTTATGAATGCACTTACATACTGGCAATTGCATTTACTTATACTAGCATGGGGAGCTTCGAAGTGCTTTCTACAACTGCTTTTAAAGAGTATGTTTCACAATATTTCCATGTACACAGCAAATAAGGCACAGGACAATACAGTGTTGTCAATGCATCATAGAAAGACAGAATTCACAGCATTAAAAATTTTCAAACAGTCTCTAGCTCAAACCATAACTTTTAGAATTCAAATTCACATAAAATATGTACAATTTAAAAAAAAAATGAATACAGAGTAAGAGTAATGATTTACAACCAACTTCATTTAGGATGTACACATACAATAAAAATAATAAATACTATAGCATATTGGGTTATGTCTCAAAGCACAAACGGTCAATGTATGATTAATTAAACTATATAAAAAAATAACAAGTACTATACCCAATTCTAATAGGCATGATAGTCAATAAAATAAAAATAATTTGCAAGTTTCTAATTTCATGAATATAACAGAAACTAAATTCAGGATTCAATGAAATACATCCATCCTATACGTACAAAAGATTAGCAAAATTGTGCCATGTTTCAATGAAATGCAGTAATTCAGAATTACTACAAATTCAAAAAGATATAAATGTGTTCTTCATATTCACATCAAATACTTTTTGACTTCAGAAGGAGCTGAAATGGAGCTTGCTATAATTCTTTTAATATCATACATTTTAAAATTTTTAATGATGTTTCTTTTAAGGGAACGGTAAAAAAATTAACAGACTTGTGTGAGAATGACTCTTAGATACAATCTAATAAACTAGATTTAATTTCCCAGTTCTTTTATAACAGTAGTTGATATTATGAGATTATACTCCACATAAGAATCTTAAGATTATACACCACATAAGAATCATAATGAAGACATTGTGTAATTAGCTCAGTGACGGTCAGTATTTTCTTTATAAGCAACCATTCTTTTTTTAAATTTGGGAAGTAAATGAACTATAGAAATAAAATGGTGCAGAATTGATAAAGATTTTGACTTAAATGGGTTTTTGATTTGTAAAATTTAATTAGTTGCTATATTTCTGTAATTTTAGAATTCATAAAATCATAATTTTAATCTCAATAGATTTATCCGACATATCTAACATGTTATCAAAATAAATAAACAGTTTTTTAAAAAACTTTTATTAGTGTACTATAGATAAAAAGTATTTTTTTTTATTTTAATAATTTTGTACTTTTTAGTCTTAAATTTATAATTCATTATTACAAATATTATGTAATTGTGAAATATTTTTTCCCCCCTCAAATTCACTATTGCGTGACAGAATGAAAATTTAATCAAATTAGTCGATTAACTGATAACTAAGTTCTGAAAATATTAAAATAGCATATTGTCATCAAGAAGACACAAGTGAACAAAATTTCATAACTCGAGAACATCAGGAAGCGAGAGAAAAACCGATTAAAAATTCCAACTTTATAAACAAGGTAAAATAAGAGTTTGTAAAAATGACCGCAATGTTGCCTTATTTGCTAGTGGCACTTTGAACTTTCACATTTATCTAGCACTAGAAATAAAACAAATCCTCCAAAAGATACAAGCAATTTTAAGAAAAAGATACCATACACTTTGTTTTTTTGAATGAAACTTGTTTTAGCAATATACTTTTCATCGGAAATATCACAAGATGCACAATACTTATTTAGTTTCAATTATACCTCAGAAATCGAATACATAAATCAATATTTCTTTCTTTCACCGGTCAAAATCTTTAAGAAATGCTATGTAAAACCAATTTTACACATATTTCCATATAATTATGCTTCTAAACACACTTATTTTTAGCAATTTTCAGTCATAACGATATATTAAAAAAATTTAGGCATCAGAACAATTATTAGAGTGACAAACACAATGGAGTCAATTCATGCTCAGGTGGCACATGCTAAGATTGCTGAGCTATTGGATAGTTTATAGAAAAAAGTGAGGCATCAGTGTAAAACAATATGCATTTGGTTGACACTGCTCAGTGTTTTATCTTGCCCTGTGATATCTACAGGGTTCATACTGTATATATGATAGTAAAATTCAGGAGTTTTTAAGGATTTTTTCAGGAGTACAGTACAGAAAATGCAGGAGATAACGTGAAAAAAAAAAATCAATTGTAGGGGAGAAGGGGGTAGTGTCGACAATTTTTATAAAATTGGGAGAAAAGTTTACTAAATATCAATTCTCCCATCTTTCCTGATTGCGGCAACTTGGAACATGCGCGGTAGACTGTTTCGGCGCCAAGTAAGGTCAGAAGTAAGAATTCCGGATTCCAGCGACTTTCTATCAATAAGGAAAAACGAAAACGTTATATTTTTATGTTTTATCATATCTTCTGCTCTTCAATTGTAATTTTTCAGGAGACAAAAAGAAATATCAGGATAAAAAACACAATTTTCAGGAGTTTTCAGGGCCCTTAGAAACAAAAAGCAAAATTCAGGAGTTTTTCAGGAATTTCAGGAGGAGTACGAACCCTGTATCTATGAACCGACTTCATACTGTTTAAACCTAACTAGGAAAAAAGCAAATTTATATTGACTTGGGAAATAAAGGGAATTTTTAATGTTTCATAAGCACAAGAAGAGTTCCCTGATTTCAAGATGGCATAAAATCAATAGTTAATTGAATATCTTGATATTATTAACACCCAAAGCTCAGTTAACTTGAAATACTTTTGTATCTTTCATTTTGAGTTATGTTCACATGCACAACAAATCGAACACTACTCCGTACCCCTACACCTAGAATCATTCATTTAGACCCTTGATCAGTTGAATCTTCCTATTGATAGAAATCTACAATTTTGGTGTTAAAAAAACCACATACCAAATCTCATTCATCTAAAGCCTTTTCCGTCTTTGAGTTATCAATACATAGACCAAATAAAAGATAATAGGGCTAAAAAAAAAAACTTACGGAAGTTTTCTAGGTGTAGTTTTAGCTGGATTAATAGTTTGCCATGTAACAGTTGGTATACATATCAAACTTTGCAATTCCTCATTACGACTAAACACTTCTGAGTTTTTGAAATTAAAGGCAACATTTCAGAAGACTAATTCTTTCATATTTTATTTCTTTCGAAATGAGGGGCTGTATAGTGCTTGTTTAACAAAGGATAGCTTTTTACTTTTTTGATAAATTTTTCATAGTACTCACAAGCTTTTAAAAAAATTTAATTATGAACTGCAGACATGTGGGATTCTGAAGTTCATACGAGGCCAATTTCGAACACCATTTCATTTCTAAATTCAAGCCCCACACACAAACCATCAACTAAATAAAAAATCTTCTTTACCCTAATGAAACATTTATCAGTTAAAACACACACATAAATGCCTTTTGAAGGAATAAAATACTACAAGCAAAAGGTGCGGCCTATAATTTCAGTGCAAATACCACAAAACATAGTATTGAAAACAAGTCGCAAGGTTTCATGCCTTTAGATAAAATCACAATTCATTTATTGGTGCAAATTTGCAAGAACACAAAAGATGATACAAGAACAAGTTTGAGATGTAAATTTTAGTATACAGATTTTAGTGAAAAGAGAATAGTTTTGAATTTTTTCATAGCTCATCTTTTGATTAGAACAGCAACTGAAAGACTTCTTCCAGCAAAATTTATGAAATTCAATAGGTTTGGATTGTACCTTAAGGACAATAGTTTATTTCTCTTGGTTACACCTTTAGCAAAAGGTTCCCAATCAGTAAATAAACCAATGAAAAAAATTGCATGCTTCCCACGTTTTGAGATCAGATTGATATTTTACTGCATTGCTTAAATGTTGGATGTATACAAATTTTGAATTCTACAAATTAAGTTGGATGCTTATATACACATAACCTAGAGTAAAGTAAGAATGAAAAGAATAAAAATATTGCATTTTGTATTGAGTTACATTAACTGGATATACATTACTGATAATAAATACAATTATGCATCTCAAGATCCTTTAGAACAGACAAATCAAATGTCAATAGCATAGGATAACTAATTACACTTCACTAGCAACTTATCATTGTGTATTTTATTATGCTGTGTTACTGATGCCTACTTTACAGGTTTTTGCAAAAAAAGAGGAAAAGTCTTTACAGATTGAGAAATTTCTGAATATTGACAATTTGAAATGTTTAGATAGGACAAGAAATCTTAATAATAATATGAAAAGACTAACTCAAACTACCAGATATGATAGGTTTTGAATTGCACAGATACATATGGCATAAATACCTTCATAAATAAATGTATTTAAAAATTTGTTATAGCACTAAAAAATAACTGAAAACCAATATAATTTTTAATAAATACTTTTCATATTATTTGAAGAAAAATGTTTTTGGCAAACATTCAAAACAAAAGTAATAGTTATATAATTCAAATACGCTTTGGCTAAAATCAAAACTTGCTGTCAGTTCCATAGATAAAATTTTTCTACATAAAAGCCAAGGAAACAAACACCTCATTCATCTATAAGTCTGTGTGCATAACACTTTCTTCTTAATATAAATTACAACAAAAGAAAATTCTTGGGTAATTTCTTTTTTAACTTTTATATAGAATATATACATATTTAAAGAACGTCTCCTCAATCATACATTCAAAATTTCAAACTAACTTCTTATAATAAGCATTTTTGCAGAAGTACAAAAATAAAAAACACCACTCAAATCACAGACACAATAAAAGATAATATTCCCTTTATTTCTGCATGATTTCTGGTGTATTTTGAAACAATGAATAAATTTTATTTTGGTAATAATGAACTTCATAAATCTTCAGAACGATTGAATATAGTTCCAATATTTGAAAGTGAGTTGCAATCTGAACCTTGTTTTCAAAGGAGGAAATACTGATAGACATATTACAAGCAAATTATAAAAAAATCACTTAAAGAGCTTTTAATTGGTTTTGTGCATTTTATTAGTTTGAATAAACTAATAAAACGCACAAAACCAATTACAGAAATCACACATATGGCAACCAAAATTCCTTTTTCAAAAGCATTAATTTTAATTCAAAATTTAAAAATACACAAAAACTAACAGCAAAACAAACAAACAAAAAAACAACCGGTTTTCAATTTCATGAGAAGTTTCATATAGAATCTAATATTTCTCTGTGTTAAATTTTAAATTAAAAACTCAATACAGGCATTTACAAGTTGGAAGGAAACAAACATAATTTAATTCATTTTAAACATATAAATTGGGCACAACATAAAGATAGAAATATCAGTTTTATACATATAAATACATCTATATTGCTCTAATAAATAATTATTAATCTCTTAAAAAATAATTATTACAACACACAAACTACATTGGATTTTCAAGATTATTTATATAACTAAAAAAAGCTCCCCATGCCAGATAAGTATAATAAATGAGCTTTAGAAAACACTTCAACTTCTCTCATCATAAAAAATAAGTATAGAAATGTATATACCATTTTTTATTAATATCAAAGGAAAAAAAGACAAACATATATGATTTTTTTTTCACTCGGAAAATTTGGTACTTATAGTGATTCGCTTTAAATACAATTTCTTTTTCCTCATGATATGTGACTATTTACAATGCAGTGAAAAAAAAAAAAGAGGAAGAAACAGGAAATCTACATTACATAAACTGGTACCTGATTTCCACCTAGAACTCATCCTTGCATAGTTCACTGATCGCCTGCTACAACAACAAAAACGGCAACAATATAAAGATGTATAAAAAAAGGACGATCGAGTCAATGCGGCGCGGAGTCCTGTTTGTGGGGGATTAACTCTCTTGGCAGTCATATTGGCAAAAATAGGTGCGCTACTAGAGTCAGGATTCACTTCGATTCAGCAACTCCAAGCAGCACAAGGCCATGATTGTGACTAGAAACCGAAATCTGTGATCTGGTCAGCGCTGGGGCCAACCACTCAAGGTTCGACCTCATTTTGGCAGTCACCCTGCTCATTGGAATTTTTAGTTCACCATCAATGTGTGAGATTCCATAGGTGCAGCTGAGTCATAAAGAGTATCAGTGTCCTGTGTAGGTTCACCTTGAAGTTGGCATTGATTACTTAAAGTACCCGCTCCACAGTCACAGAAGAACCTGGAAGCAATTAAAAAAAAAAAAAGTTAGTATTTACACTTTCATACAGCACACTGAAAAAATGGTACTCTTCCCATTTGCTTGGCAGCACTCAAAATGAAAGGAACAGAGTGTATGGTGTTCTCAAAAGAAAGAGAGCTTTTTGCTGTAGCGGAGTCATTTGAGAATTCAAACTTTGAGCTTTTCCTGGTACATAGCTATGAATGCCAACAGAAATCTGGCATAGAATGGTTAGTGACAGGGACAAATCAATACTTGTGGTGGCATGGATTCCTCCGAAAAGGGTCAATGGGTAGTAATCCAATTTTTGTTGACAGAAGATGAGAGCGGAACCCACATTTATAATCAAATGAGTATAGAACTGAGTGAATGTCACTAAGTGCAGTTTTCTGAGGGTGCAGTGACTTTTACTCTAATGATTGTCATTGACCTGGTCATGGCATGTTAGCTGTGCTCTAGTATGTCCATGACTAAAATTACTGCAGCATTAGAAGACTGAACTTTGTGATATACTTTCAATCCGATACACCATTCAATTACAAATGTGGGTTCCAGTAATATTTTCTGATGACAAAAATTATATAATTGTACTACTATTATAGTGTAATTATATATTTGTGCATTGACATTGTTCAGAAGAATTCATGGCACAACAGTTATAATGCTCTGTCCCTTCCGTTTCACTTGGTGGCACACTATCACTAACAGGGACCCCTCGAAAGATTTCTCTCGACATACATGGGTATTTAACCAGAGAAATCTCAAAGTTTTACCACGTGGAATAACACCAACAGAGTAATAGTTTCCTTTTCATTTGAAAATACTGCATATAACAACCTACAGGTGCAAGGGTAATATGTTCGAGCCACACAGATGCTGTATTATGAGCACTTATACACACATTGGTAGCTTCCAAACTAACATATATTTTGTGCCATCATTTATGTTTGGTGACAACTGCTTTTGAGCTAATAGGAAAACATAGGTTATACATATATAAGCTACATCGTAAACCATCATGGGCCTAAATTCTGAAAAATTTGTCTTCAAAATCACCCGAAACATAACTATGCTTGCCCAATTAATCTTTTACGAATTTCTATGTAGAAATATTAAGAGATATGAAAAATTAACAACAACTTCAATTTACTTTATAAATCTCAAGAAGCATGCAAAAGTGTGTTCTTCTCATAGGAAGTTGAGGGTGGTGATAATTCAATTTATACATATCAGCAAAAAGGTCCAAAAGTGTACAAATCTGCACATTTCATTTGATCCAAATATATGCCAGTTACAACAAAAGCCGATGCTATTCTTCAGGTTTCAAACAGATAGACACTCTTGCAATTCATTTTCAAGCTAGGCCAAGCAGAAGCATAGAAATAAAATGTCACTTTTCGAGAATTCGACAAGTTAAATTTTAAAACAAAAGTTATAGAGAAAAGAACAATTTTAAGTTAGCAACAATATGAATTTTAAGTTCATTGGTAGAAAATAGATTTAAATTACTTCTTGAAAATAAATAATAATAAAGTTCATAGCAAATTTTTTTTTCAAGATACAACTACCTTAAGCTAGACTTTTCAACTACGCATTCTGAATTCCAATTTCTTCTACTTCACACAGAATACTATTCTCTTCCTGTTATCTAGCGTCTTTAATTCAATAATACTTTGGCATTAATATCATTAGGAACAAAAGAAACATTTTTTTTTCTCTTAATTTAAAGGGTTATATATACATTACCTAGTTCCAAAAATCAGAAAATTAGATTAAATATAAAAAATTAGGAAAACTGAACAGAATGCTATTACCAAGAGGCACAACCCAATCCATAGCCAGAAAATCTTTTATTTTTAACTATAAGAGTTTAATCTATACTTATAAAAGGCAATGTTTGTGTGCGTGTGTGTGTGTTTGTCGGCGATGTCCAGACGAATCTATCGCACTTACAGCCATGAAATTTGGTACACAGGTAGTCGTAATGGTGACTGAATGCACCTCGAAGCCGAAATTTTAAATTTTAATCTAGAAATTTTTTTATTTAATGTTTTCTGTTGTTTTGGTTGATTTTTCGCACTAATTTGTCAATAGAATGGTTTCGAATAATTGTACGACAAAAATAGATAGACCATCGGAAAGAGCACGCGATTTCCGTTCTAATGAAGTTAGTTTTGAATTTCTAACGTAATTTACTGAATTTTGAGATTTTTTAAAAAAATAGTCAGTTTCACCACCTAAATTTTAGTTTTGTTTTTAAAT